>CABFVX010001393.1:78942-89225 GCA_902151425.1 Timema shepardi | reverse complement strand
CCGGGGTTCAATCCTCGGTCCCGGCACAGATTTATCTGATTACCAAACCCTTCCTTCACCTCTGACAAGACATCTTGTGAATGTGGGGAATGCCAGGCCTCCACCGTGGTTCGGATTCCACGTTAAACTGTAGGTCCTCCATTTCATCTCACAATCACCCTACCATTACACATTAGCGTAAGTGCGTATAACCCGAACGGGTAGTAAGACGCGGTGCAAATAATAATAATAATAATAACATTATAAAGAAGAATCTGACATTCAAGGGTGTCTGTTAAGAGAGATTTCACCATTATATTTAAAGACACCGAAATATTGTGGGACTTGCTTTTACAAACTTTTATCAGCACATTAAAAACAAAATTTCAATTGGGCTTATTTTAGTGAGAATCAATAATATAAACAATTAATATCTTATCAAGTAAGAGACATATTTTTTTTGCTTTTCTTTTTACTGAAATTGTCAGAAAAAAAGCATATTGACTGCACTAGTAAAATTTTTTCTTAATTTCCTCAAACAAATACCATTGGTAAAGAAGTAAAATATTTGTTTGATCTGATTAATATGATCGTCATATTGTGACAAAGGCAAATATTTTAAATTTAAAAATGAGATATCTAGGCATAATGCATTTTATTTTCAACCAATCAGGGTATCCAATTATATAAAATAGAAGAAATGAAATAGTTCAAATGTCACCAAACATGATAGTTAATATCATTTGCACTTTTCAAACCTGCTTTGATGTCTGCACGATCTAATGTGTTACTCTTGCAATAGACTAGACTGCCGATGACAGGAAAATTGAGGTTTGAATCTCGGTCGGGTGTACTGAGGGCGGTTTTACCTTAGTAGTTTTCCACTCTCCCTCCACACTAATGCTGGTATACTTCTATAAATATAACCTTGCTCTTCCATAATTCATTAGAGTAATTAGTACATATGCGTATAACCTGAACATGTAATAAGAAGTGGTGCTAAAAAAATTAATACATTTAGAGTTTACCTTCAATACTTTAATATATTTACCAAAAGGTTCAGGTCTTTACTCGTACTGTACATACAAAAATAAATTGAATTTGTATATAAGTAAATGTTATTTTACTTTGAATAATCATTTTTCTATTTTTCTCTATCCTAACATGTGTTGTAAAAAGGGCTAATCTTTGACCAGTAGATGTAGCCAGCAAACGAATGTAAACATAGTCTCCTTGAAGTTGTACGTTTGAAGATGTTTAAAGTTGGATCAAGTATATTACCATACTACTAATTGATATCACATTTCTCCTTTTAACTTAAAAACGAACCTTAACATTATAAAATGCAAGTTATGTGTAACAATTTGTTATTCTCAGTACTGATTTTGTGTGTGCCCTTAGTGTTAAATAAATCAAAACACCTACAGTAGTATTTAATAATCACTCTCATGATTTTTAAGTAAGCATGCTATGCCGCGAAAAAAAAATTTATTCTGTTATTTACCATAGTTATTAGCATCTTTATCTAACACCCATTTTCTTCATTCACGCATGTATTTTAGTTGCATGACACTTCATGATTAGTGTGATTAATAGATACATTTAAAAAATGAATAATATTTCTAATTAGGTATGTCAAAAATTAGACACCTAGCTGCTTATGTATAATATTTTTTAATTTTTAATCAAATCATATGTTTATCCTGGTAATCTATAACAGGACTTATATTGTGAGAATATTTTGTTATATTCGGAAAGAAGGTGCAGGAACAAATAAAAGGAATGAACATTCCTTCCTTGTATAACAAAGTATACCTCGAAAAGTGAAAAAAAAAGTTTTCCTTAAAGTGTAGTTTATTATAAAAATGTAATACCACCTATAAAAAGTGTCTTCCAAAAATGGTGGGCTATAAATTTAATTTTATCTGGTTTCAATTGTGTCTCTAGCTAGAAATATGGTTAAAACATTTTAAAACAACATTAAAGTCATTATTTCTTGGTTTCGAACCCAGGTCTATTTACCTTTTCCACGCATCTAACTTCGCACTAAAAATGTTGTTTGTGTATATACTGTACTGTAATATATTTGTAAAAAAAAGTCTTGTTTAACCTATGTGAAATCGTTAGCAGTGGCATAACTAGGGTGAGGCAGGCGGGGCACTTGCTTTGGGCACCAAATTTATTAGCAATAATAAAAGTTTCAATTTTGTAACAATAAAAATGTATTATATTTTTATTATTTTATAACCAATAACCAACAGGTAACCAATTTGAATACCAATATAAGAATTCATCAAAAATTTAAAGAAAAAATTCCAATGGGCGCCACTTTTTTACTGGCCTTAGCGCCATCACCTTTAGTTACGCCTCTGATTTGAAGACACATGTCATATTTAGTATGCTTTAATTTGTTGGCACTAACGAACCTGCATACAAACAATAAGAGATACAACAACAAAATTACCGGATTGTGAATTTTTTTTGTTTTGTTTGAATGCCAGATCTTTAATTTCCTGGGATTAGAGCTAAGTATCAAAGTTAAGCTATAAAGATAACAGCGGTTTTCACTCTGGGAGTCGTGGCATGTTTCAGGTAGGGTCACAATGCTTGTTGAGGTTTTAGTTTTATGTTTACTTTTTAAAATCAGGGGTGGATTAAAATACAGGTGAACCAGGCAGCTGCTCAAGATACCAAACAGACCACCAACTTAACCTAACATAACCTGGGTGTGATAAGATTATATTAGGTCTGGAGTTGTTGGGTTTTAGGATTATTTTCAATTTTTTTTGTTATCCCTGCTAATTATATACGAGGGTGTCAAAATAAAAGCAATCCCGCCTGGGTCCTGGCACAGATTTATCTGATTGCCAAACCCTCCCGTCACCTCTGACAAGACGTTTATTAATCACAACTTGTGAATGTGTGTAATGCCAAGTCTCCACTGTGGTTCGGATCCCACGTTAAACTGTAGGTCCTCCATTTCATCTCAAGTCACTTTACCATTACACATTAGCGTAAGTGCGTATAACCCGAAAGGGTAGCAAGATGCTGTGCTATTATAATTAATAATAATAATCCCGCCTGGGCGCAAAATTCACCTCGGGCCGTCCCTGTTTAAAGTGATGATAATGCATAAATGAAGGTGCAAATAGAAATGTAAGAATTTAAAATGATAAAAACTGTTAAAATATTGTTTAGGGTCATTTTTGTTGCTCATCTTTGTCAGTTGCTTGCTGACTTAGTTTACTATAGCAGCCTCGTATTTAGGCATAATTGAATGTATTCATCATGAAAATTAAATACATTTTATATCACTGAACTTATTTAAATATAGAATTTAAAGCCATAGATAAAAACAAGCCTTGGTTCATTTTTACACCCTATCCCACATCCCAAACTCCTTGCCCAGCTACCGAGGCCACCAACCACCACTGCGCGCATACACACATACACACATCCTAATTACAATTTTTGTTTATGAAACACATCTCAAAAGTAGTTTTACCCCTCAGCTTGTTCAGAACCTCTTGATCACTAAAAGACTATACCAAGTCGTAACCAATTCAGCTATGAAATAATCTAAAGGTAAACAAATTGTTGGCTCATTTTATTTTTTTCCCAGTCAAAGTGAAATAAGTAAACTAATTTTATATTTTGTTTCTTTCAAAGTAATTAAATAATTTTCAGCCAATTTTCAGGACAATACAATTGGTCAAATGTCCTGGTTGGGAAAAGTTAAAAATTCTCATGTGGCTGCTACTTTTTATAATTTTAATTACTATGAAAGTGAATCATGGTTTATAACATTCTTAAATAAACATTGTTTTGTGTTTAAAATTTTGCATTCATCCTTTGGAGGTCATGCGCTCAAGTAAGCAAACTTAATTTTTATTATTAGATATTTTTTGGGTAATTAATTCTAAGATATTTTTTTTGTTTGTTTTTTCCCTTCCAGTTACTCGAACAGTACAAGCAAGAAAACCAGAGGTTAAAGGACGAGAATGGTGCCTTAATTCGAGTGATAAGCAAGTTATCAAAGTGATTGTATATTCGTGGTTTGGAAACCTGTGGCTAATCATGTCCCCTTGCGGGGTCATCCATCAAATATGTAGATCTAGTTGTACTTTTTTTTCTACTTGAATGTTTAAGACTTTGTTCCAAGAGATATCGCATTACTAGTTCACATGTTTTACTGTAAATTATCTTGTGAAAAAACTAAATTTATTAGATTTGTAACAGTTAAAAAATACTTTCAAAATATCTTTTAATATATTTTGAAGAAGGAACGGGTAAGGTGGATAGAAACATAAAAAAGGAACGAACTCACTTCGCAACTTACATTGCTATCATTGGACAAAAAGATAATCCCCCAACATAGGTTTCATTCTATCGGAACTCATCAGTGGGGGAGTATGAAAATCTCAACGCAACTGCCTAAAAGAGGAAACCAAAAACACAAAAGGGAGAAAAAATAAAATGGTAAAGAATGATAGGAGACTTAGATAGAGACATATAAAAGGAACAACCGGAGAACTTATTCCTTTGTCTGATCACTCTTTGCCACTTTTCTTTCCCTCCCTTTTGTGTTTTTTGGTTTCCTCTTTTAGGAAGTTGCGTTTCACACTCCCCCTTTGATGAGTTTATATAGAATAAAGCCTAGGTCGGCGGATTTGATGGTAGCGATATATTTTCTTAAAGAGGCAGACGATACCTCTTTGTCCAGTGGTAGCAGTGTAAAGTGTGAGCTGTGTTCTTCGTTAAATTGTAAAAACCATATTGTGTTTGTTTCTTTTTATATCCACCTTTCCTGTACCTTCTTACAAATACAATACAATTACCTCTTAAAGCGAAAAGAGGTTTTACTTATAGAAATATATTATTGCGATGGATACCATAATAGTGTTACATAATTTATGGGTGACCTCTTGACTATAAACTAGTTTATGTGTAAAGTATTTTGTTATTTATTGTTTATTTAAGTGGGAGACACAATAGAAAGGGATGACAACCCTCTTGTTTATACCATTTGAGTTTTTATTTAAATGCAAGCACACAAAGGGATTCCTAATTGTTATCACGAATGTTGCGAGAGAATTGATTGTTTTACTGTTTTGTATGAAGATATGTCTGTATAATTTATGAAAGTATCTCAAAGTTCAAACATGAGTTACAAGTGAATGTTTGTTATTGTAAATCAATTGAATTGTTAAAATAATGTGCCGTAGATTTTTTTTAAAATTTGTTTACTATATGCAACTTGAAACTTTAATAAACAATTATAACCTTTATTATAAAAAGTTGCTCTAAATAATTTATGATTAGAACATAAAGCACTGCATGCTAATCAAGCTTTTATAATAATAGCCTTCAATAAATGTAATTTTCACTGAAAAGTTATTGTTTGTTGGTTAAATTTTTGTTTAAATTTTATTGCCTATTTGTGCAAATATCATATGTGTTGCTGTTTAAATAAGTACTCCTCAGTATTAATTGTAAGAGGAGATATTAGATGCCACAAGATAAGTTGTTTTTTAATCAAATTTTAAGACATGAATAGATTTAAATAATTTAAATTATAGATATGTCAAATCTGAAATGGAAAAAAAATTACTTTTGAATCTTTCATCCAAATTAAAATCCTCTAATTTTTTTTTTTAATGTTACATTTTAGTCAAAGTGAAAATATTTAAAATTGAATTAAAAAAGTTGTTTTAAAGCTTGGAGCCACCAACAAATACAATTTTGTTTGTCGTGTCTATTACATCATAAATGACAAACGAGAACACTTTTTTTTAGTTTTTCATTTTTTTGTTACCCTCCCAACTACACAAGTTTCTATAATGCAACTGCCTCGGAAAGCGAAAAGAGGTTTTCCTTATAGAGATATAATTCATTTTACCAATCACATAGTATTATTATTAAATAAGTTAAACATTTTTATGATTGTATTAGAGATACTTTTTTGAGATCTTTACCAATCTCGAATCTCTCTAATAACATTGGGTTTTAAGGATTCAAAGGAATAGAGGATTTGAAGAGCCCATCTCTAATTTAAATATATGAATATGTATTGAAGATCCAGTAAAGTGTTTCATCCCATTCAATAACGTTTTGTTTGTTTTGAGAGCCCCGTTTGAAACAAAAAATAACTGTTAAATAAACTGCTTAAAGTTCTTGTAACACCTAGAAAAATAAATTTTAGTGGAACTGCATTAATCCATCAATAGTGGTGGGAACTGAATAATAATGAAAGCTACAATCACATGTTGATCAGCAATGTGCAATCATCTCTTGTTCTCCTTGCGCAAACAAAATTCTATAACCCTTTTATTTTATTATATTCAGAAGAAGGTACAGGAAAGGTGGAGAGAAACCGAAAAAAGGAACCAACACAAAATGACTTTAGACTGAGAAGAAGAAAACATCACACACTTTACACTGCTGCCATTGTACAAAGAGGTGACGGCTGGTTCTTGAAGAAAATCGAACTTTACTGTCCAATTCCTCAAACTAGGTTTTATTCTATCGAAACTCATTAGGGAGGAATGTGAAATGTTTGAAGTAACTTCCTAAAAGAGGAAACCTAAGTCGGGAGATTAGGTGATAATGATTGAGTTTCTTCTAGTGTCAGCCATTACCTCTTTGTTCAGTGGCAGCAGTGTAAAGTGTGAACTGTGTTCTTCTTTTCATTGTAAAGGCCATATTGTGTTCGTTTCTTTTAAATGTTTACATTCACATTTCCTGAACCTTCCAAAATAGAACACAATTACCTCATAAAGCAAAAAGAGGTTTTCCTTCTAGAGATAACTTTTTATTTGCGATGCCAAACACAGTTTCATTAATAATTTCAAAAGAATAGTGGCATTTTTAATGATCATCATTTTGTTTATAGTTTTAAAAATTCTGGAATACAATTAAATTAGTATAATTCATATTATTAAAACTTAACTTCATGAAAACAGCCTCTTTGAAATTACTAAATAAGTGCTCAAGACTTATGGCACTATTTACAATTATTATCTCTAACTAATCATGGATTTCATTTAATGAGTTAAGAGATGTATTTTATAACTTTCATACTTTCTGTAAAAGATGGACTAGAAATGCTTAGTAAAAAGCTGGTCATTACAATCACCTGTGTAAGTGAGCTATTTAAAATATTCTGATTGTCCTTATAAAAATGTTGATACATCTTAAACAAATTTTCATTTATTCATAAGTTAATATATTGTCTGCAATGTAATTTGATATAATTTTAGTTGATAACATACATTTATTAGAGGGGGGTTGTATTCTGAAGTCTGAAAAACATGTCATGCTCTGGGCAAAGTTAAACTTTCGTTGACTATTTCATAGACTGACGAGTTATTGGGTAAGTTTTCAAGGTTGATTGGTGTTCGTTATTACAGTAGATTACGACTGGCTAAATACAAAAACTTCACTGTGGTATAAATGGTAATAGTTTTACTGTTCATACTTTTTACTTAGAGTCAATCAAATGGAATAAGAAATATATGCGAATTGTTAATAGTTAAGACATTTCAAAATATCGAAATAAATTATTATAAAAAAACTAGCGTATTTAGCTCAGACAGTGGAAAACCGCCATTTTAAGAATTCCCAATATCAAATATTATTAACTAATATTAGGTTTATGAAATATGTAATTTTTGTCTTAATGCCATCTTTACTAAGAGAATACAACTTACAAGTCATTTCCACGTATCAATCACAATAAATTCTTACGGTACTATTTTTCCTCAACATACCTCAAACCTACTGCTATTTAAAATAATGTTTCAATGTTTCTAACATAGTTAATTATTCTTCAAAATGTATGCTTCTATACCTTTGGATACATTTATTTGATTATTTCAAATATATTGAATTAATTTGGTACAATTGGTTTAATTTTTATTTTAAAGCTCACATTTATACAAATGTTGATAAGGTCTTTAAGGTGGAATGGAAGGGTTTGGATAAAAAGTCAGTGTTTTTGCAGTTTTTTTGCAAAAATAAATAAAATATTGCTCCAGTACGAACATATAATTAAATTTTCTTCACGTGGTGACCTCAAGATCTGTTGAATATCTGTCAAGGGTGTTTTTGAATTTAATGACATCTTTTTCTCTTCATTAAAAAGTTTCTCATCTAATACAGCTTTGCTCATGACAGATATTCAACAACTGTTGATATCCCCATGTGAAGAAAATTAAATTCTCTGTTTATACTCTAGCAAAATTTTATTTATTTTAGCCATAAAAAAAAGTTTTGCCACAAAAACTGAAAAAAAACCCGACTTTTTCTCACCCATCCCACCTTAAGACATGTACATACTAAAGAATAGCAACATCTGTTTTGTATTGTATGGTTTTCAAAATTCATTTTTAAAAATGTCTGTTAGTAAAGTTCTGTTCTTGATATTTTAGGAGTACAATGAACATTGTTAACAAGTATGCATCAATGTTCGATTTTTGTTTTACATATTCTAAGTCGTGTTTGTCATTTTATTTTTAAAAAAAACTCTTTTGTCTAGTCTTTTAATACTGTAAAATTATTTGCTCAGTAACCCAACCATAATCATTTTAAGAAGAATATATATCTGGCAATTCTATACACACTTGCTTTTTATACTATTTTTAACGTGTCGAAAATTATTAACTCTATTTTTCTTGATATTTGTCAACTATGTGTGATTACAATAATGTTGTTTAGGAACTGCATTTTAGTGTGTAATTTAAGGTTCAGTAAATATGGATTTACTTTAATGATTTAGATTAACAAAATTTCAATAATGATATTTTTTTGATAGAGAGATGTATACTTTTTTTTCCTTTAGACTTCCCAAATTATTTACTTGGAATACTATTTCAAAAATATTAATTCATTGTTAGACTATTTGGTCAATCATCTCAGGAAATTAGTTTTTAAATTTTGTTATGTTTTATTCATCGCTTGTTCAGATAAAAAAAAATGTTACTCTTGCTATTTAAAAAGTTTGTCTCACCTTTAATCAACTTGAAAAGAAGACTAAAGAAAGGTAAGGCTAAATGTCCCTAAATCCCTTTTCTGTACGCTTCAAAGAATGAATACAGGCTTTCCCCAACGAGCTATGTGTGATAACACCTTTTAGTGATAAAAGTATTGCTTGGGTTCTAAATAGTTGGATCCAACTAACTAATGTTTCCAGAATGATAGCGCTTTTATTTATCAACAACAAACTGATCAAGTTTTTACTATTTTAATTTATCCAAACAAGTTACACAATAACCTATGGTGTAAGGTTGTAAACACCTGCTTTGATGGGTGTGTGGTCTAACGCACTACTCTAGCAGTAAACTAGACTGCCGGAGACTGGAAGCCCAAGGTTTAAATCTAGAATCTCGATCGGGTGTACTAGTTCTTTTTTTCCAAAATGGTATTCCACTCTCCCGCCACATAAATGTAGTTACACTTCCTCTAAATATAACCTCCCTAGACCCTAAAACGATTATTGTAAGTAGTACATAATCATATAAACTGAACAGGTAGGATGACGCGCTGATAAAAAAAATTAAGTACAGTCTGCACTACTAAAGTAAATAAATTAAAAATACATCTTTGATGGATAACTTGGTAATACACGTATATAGTTAAGTAATTTAAAGCATTGTGTGTGCATTTGTTTCTCTTCTAAGGTGCCAGTCCAATTTGACTGATTACGCCATGGCTAAGTTACACAATAGTGTTGTGTTCGACAAGTTTTGATGGTCCATACACGTCGATGATGTTTCAGGTCTCGTATATATGATAAGACCCTTTAACTTTTCTCTCGACGAGATTGACTCCTTTGGCCAACCCGTGAATCAACATATCCCTAGCAGGAGAGTGGCAGGGTTACTTTTTAAAGGTGTAGTAAAACTTGAAACTGCAAAGTCAAAGATGTTTTTATCACTTAACACTAGTATTATTATTTATTTTAGCACCACAGCCTATTACCTGTTCAGGTTATATGCCTATGTACTAATTACACTAAAGGGTTAGGAATTAGGAAGGTTTAATTCAGAGGAAGTGCACCCATATTTGCATGGAGGAGGAGTGGAAAACCACCTGACCGGGATTGAACCCTAATCTTCCCGTCTTTGGCAGTCTAGTTCAACATGAGATAACGCATTTGAGCACGCGGCCACTGAAGCGGATAGCACTACTATAGTTTTTAAACCATCCATTAGGTTGCATCTAAATCAGTGGTTCCTAACTTTTTTTCAGCTGAGGTCTTGGTAGATAATTAAATTCCCACCATCATGCAGCTTCCCCCCCCCCCC
>CABFVX010001393.1:47500-77154 GCA_902151425.1 Timema shepardi | reverse complement strand
CGACTAATGAAACAAAGGATCTTGGGTTTGAGTCAATAATAGAGTAAAAATTGACTTGAGGTTTGAAGCACCCTGTGCACCTGCTCGAGGGTTAAGAAAGTGGGACAGAAGACGAGCACCAATCATCTTGGGAGGTAGAAGTTGGAGGCATTTTATTGAACTGACCTGGCCACTGGCTGGAGATGATGGAGTGGAGGAAAGTTGAGACTTAGATCGTCCTTCTCAATAAAAACAAACGTTTTAGCAATAATTGTGTGAATGATGGCTAAAATTTTATTAACACTAATATTTCATAATACAAATTATGTGTTCAATAGTTTAATTATACAGCACCAGTAAATTTTCAAACTGTTAGTCATCTTTATCACCTGGGCTTGAATTTATATTTGCATAATATCCCAGAAATCTGTGCTAGATCAGTGATTTTCAATCTTTTTCGACCCACGGAACAAGGCGCTAAAATTGCCAAGGTACACCACCAGTTTCTTAAGGAATAATTCTATCTTATAAAAAACTAGTGTTAAGATTGTAGGCCTATTTAAAATCTTGGTAAGTAAAATGCTAATAATTGTATAATCTTAAAAATAAGTTAAACAAAAATATTGAACTACAGTAGTGTGTTGATAATTCACACATCAAAAATTCATATTTATAAAAATAACCAAAGTGGTATATCTTTGCCGCCGCCCAAAAAAAACACCTCAACCTGTGTTCAAAGGTGACTTTTTTTCCATTGTTAGATTTTTTGCCTTATTATATTCCTTCAGAATTTGTGATATTTAACAACAAAAACTACGTGCAATTTCATTGTTCAAATAAGTGAAAATATTCCTACCTTAACCATCCCGCCTGTGCTAATTTTTATTTTTAGTATATATATTAAACATATTTTTAGAAATCCAAACAGATCGATAATTCTGATTGGATTGATCCCCAATTAGTCCAAACTATCAACGCTAGACTGTAATGGCACTTATAGTGCAATGTTCAATACTTTAGATAAAAGAAGTTATAAAATGCTTTCTATGTGTTGGAGATCTAAGTCTACTGATTTTAAATTCTTCAATATAAAGAATATGATATTTAGATGCAGCTATAATCATATCTAACTATAAGAATTGGACTATTTAGTCCACCATATGATGTGCATTTGTAGTATTCGTTGTACTATTTGCAACATAAAGCCCTTTCTAGTCAAAGGTGACATTATCTGTTAGCTTGAGACCTTAATCAACAGCTCATGTGTAGCAGACGATTTCTGCATGTCCATCACAGACTCAGCAGTCTGCATTATTATAGTTGACAATTGTTATACAAATATTGTAACATTATTACCAATACAACAGAAAAAATTTGCTTCAAGATATTTTTGTTTGAGCAAGGAAACTTTACAGATTAAGAAGTTTTTCAATGTACTATTTTATTTTAGCACCGCGTCTTACTACCTGTTGGGGTAATATGCTTATGTTCTATTTGTGTTAATGGTTTTAAGAATTAGAAAGGTTATATTTAGAGAAAGTCACCTATAACTTATTATTATATACACTTGTTAAAATTGTGCAATAAAATTTGGATTATTGAATTACCTTAAAGTGTGAAATGATGACAAAAACTATTAATTTGTATTTAGTTTATGGCACAACGCATATTGTAGACTGATATAAAAATATGCCTTTATTAAACAATCAGTGCAAATAAACATAACTGATGTGTTATATACACTATATGCCCAAGTAATCATTTCATAAAATGGTGCCAGATAATTTAACACACAAAATATAATATATTGTCATATTTAATATATAGGTTTAGGCATGAGAGGGGGCACCTGTTTTAGCCAAAGTAACATACTAATGGGAACATAATTATCCTAAGCTAGTTGCATTGAATAAGATTATAAATTAGTTTGTATACAAAAACATTTGTTATTTATGAATTTTATCACTCAATGCATGTTAATATGACTCATTTGATTTATTCAGCAGAAATATGGTTATCTTTGCTAGTGAAGCTAAGTTTAAATTCTAGAATACTATGACAATTCTTATATTATATAATATACATCACTATATTGTCCTTGCAGGAAATCAAATTTATGTATAAAACATAAATTTAGAAAACATTGAATAAAGGTGTTTAACAAGTCTTTTAAAATGTACATGATCTTACTCAAGACTCATTAACGGAGCAATGTTCTTTGTGATAAAAAAAATATGAAAATACTGCTAATACCAGTATGAAACTAATTAACAGCATCTAGTAAAATGTTCATAGTATTTTTTTTTTTTTTCATGACCATCACTTGTATAATTATTTGAATAGATCTCTATTATTAAGGTTGAGATGTATGGGACATGAGAAAAGGCCATCCTTTTTGAAGTTTTTATATCAAAACATTTGTTTGATCAAACTAAATCAAATATTGTTTCTATACAAACAAAGTTTAATTTTCTTCACGTGGTGATATCAACGGTTGTTGAGCATAGCAGCATTAGATGAGAAACTTTTTTAATGAAGATAATTTTTTTTATGAAATTCCAGAACACTCTTGACAGATATTCAACAACTTGTTATCAATGCATAGATTCAGCGATATAACCCTTTATTTGACCTTCTGTGTTTCATTGGTGGAGGAAATGTTTAATTTGTCCCAAAGCATTACTACGCACATTTACACAAGAGTGAAAGTATTGTGCAAAGTTTTACTATAACATTGGACCATTAGTTATGAAAGTAAATAAAATTTTATTTGAAGAGAAATTAAGGAATGAATTTAACATAGATTTATAAAAGAGATTATGTCAAGCATTGCCATGACCAAGGAAGCTTTCAACAAGAAGAGGTTACTGCTGACCAGCAAGTTGAGTTTGGAACTGAGGAGTAAACTGATGAAATACTACATTTGGAGCATCGCACTGTATGGAGCAAAAACTTGGACTCTCAGTAAGATGGAAAAGAAATACTTTTGAGAGATTTGAAATGTTGTGCTGGACTTAAGATCAGGTGGACAGACAAACTAGATCGGACACATCCTCAGGAGGAACTGTCTTCTGCACGATGTCATAGAAGGAAAGGTTGAGGAACTTAGGAAGGAGGAGACAGGGTGAATTGGTGGTCTAAGTTCATTGACAAAATAAAGGGACCTGTCATAAAACAGATCATTTAATAATAAGTCAAGTATCAGACTTGAATACTGTCAATAATCTCACCAACATTTTTTTTAATGGTTTTAATACTAGGTTTAAAAATTAGTTGATTAAATGAGATCTAATACTAGGCCTACACTAGAAATACATTTAAGTTTTGTTATAAAAAAAATTAAACAAAAAATTTGATTGCATTTCATATTGCAAATTTTGATGCGCTCTGAAAAACCTTTGACAGTTTAATTTTTAACTAAAAGCTAAGTCTAAGGTATTAAACTAGAAGTAATTTTAAAAATACATAATTTCTTAAGGTTGTCAGATTGTATGTTGTTATATAATAGATACTTGACACAATCTAGGGAAGCTATTAGCACTTGTGATCACAATACCACATCACTTGTGTATCACCAGCTTTTAACCCTAACAGTATTCGAACCAGCAGTGAAAATTGGACAGCATCTGAAGATGAACACTGAAAAGGTTTTACATTACAAACCTAAAACCACAAGCAACACACGAAGTTCGGCTCAGCAAACATGATGTTCTTAATCTTAAATAAATGTAAGTATACCTAAAAAAGAGAAGCTTACCAACCAAGAGATTTGAACTTGAAGAAATGTACTAAAAAGTCTGGCGCCATTCTAAACACTTTACAAGATGCTGTTAAGTATTTTTCACAATAATATATATATATATATATATATATGAACTAGTCTATGTGCAATTATGCACAGATTAATTATTGTAATAAAAGGATTATAAATTAGTTTTGGTTGAAAAAGAGGCTGATTTAAGTAAAAATCATAAGAACAGGTATTTAAATATTTAATTATTTGCAGCTTGCAATTCTATGTGTAGAAACTACAATGATATAAAATAACACATTTTCATTATTTTATCAGCCTTTTCGCTCAACCGTTGCCCACACTCGGGTGGTAATTCCAAATGAACACAACCTAAACTTTATAGTGTGTTAATGGAACCTCCTTTTAGTTAGGATGTCCCCCCACCACCGCAGCATCCGGATTTGGTTTGTATATTACTCTCTTCCTCATCGTCTACGACTACCACGTTTCGACGCATGCTACTTGTTCGACCCAACGAACTAGCTTTTTGCAGATCACTTTCTTGAGCTTGCTCAATCATACGCTGACTTAATTCCAGGAACATTTCTTCTATTCCTCTGTCTAGTTTAGCAGACGTGTGATAATGCTTTGCTCCAACAGATTCAGCGTATCTGTAAATAAATCAAATGTTATCGCCTTACTACCCGTTCGGGTTATACGCTTTAAGTACTAATTACGCTAAGGAATTGGGAAGGTTGAATTAGAGGAGGTGGAGTGGAAAACCATTTAGGACCCCCCCTAAGATTCGAACCTTGATCTCCCCATCATCGACAGTTGAGCTCAACACGACTAGCGCGTTAGCCAACTACGCCACTGAAGCGAATCAAATGTTATAATATTAAACCATTTTAATGTTACGACTAACAATTTTAGCTATAAATATCAGTTCTCAGAACAATTCTTTTTTACCTGGTATAAAGTTTTGACTAATCTTTTCGTTTTGGTCATCGCTCATATGCCAAATGGTTAGGTAAATAATACCGGGTTAGGCGGGGTTCACTGTTTACTATAATTACCAAACTGACCAACCCTCTTTCCATTCATATTTGAGCTTGGTGGGCAAAAAATGATATTACAAATATTTGTTTTGGATTGATGAGAAAATTATCCTATTTCAGACACAAAGCCTTAGCATGTATAGGTTCAGATTGGTGAAACGAAAGATAAAAATTACATTTGTGGAGATGTAATGTAATATCGTTTAAAAACAACTTCTCACTAAATTGCATTCTATTTTCCCTTCTTCAATTAATACAAATGTTTGTTAAATTATAATTAATTTGAAATATATGTATATAATAGTGCTACACAACAGTCAATAAATGCAATGGCTATTTGGAAAATATCTTTGTACATTCAAAATGTCTACTTGTTGGGAAGAGGACCGTGGAGTCTGAGTCGGAAGTAATTTCGGGTGGAGTCGATAAAAATGTACCGACTTGGGCTTCAAAATAAAAACATAATATTATAACAATATATGGTAAATATATTAACATTTTAATTAAAGATATTTTTTTTATTATTTTAGACCAATATTTGAAATTTGGTCTGACAAATTTATTCAAACCTAAATTCATAACGGCAAATTAGCTATTTATGTAGGTGTCAGAGTTGGACAGTATATACATAGAGGGGTCGGAGGCTTGACGTACCGACTCCACAGACCTGGTTGATAATAACCTACTCACTCTTCTGCGTTTTGTACAGACACAGTCCTGTGCTTCTCTAAATCTATTTTGTTTCCAGCTATAACAAGGCAAATATCACTTCCGAGCATTTTCTTCAGTTCTTTTACCCAATTCTTCACCTGTAAAACAAACAAAATAATAGTTTGTAAGGCTTGGTTATGTTACATTTGATTAGTGTACACTTTCTAGTAATTATAATTGTTATTAATATTTAAAAGATGTAGAGGATAATCAACATTCAGTCCCCGGCCATTAATTGTTGTGCCTGTCCTAGTCTTAAGTGGATTATAAAGAATATTAGGCTACGACAGGCCTAACAAGCCGGTAGTGAAAAATATATGGCTTGAATAAAAAACTGACCCGAAGGCTGGAAACAATAATGAATGTAAAAAAAAAAATTACTGGTATGTAAAAGTCTGAAAAGTCAATGTGAATACCCCATTATTTAACATCAAGATAAGAAAAATATGAATTTATATATATAAAAAAATAGTTACTATAAAACACTTGAGTTTTAAGATGAAAAGAAAGCGTCAAAAACAATATATATTTATTTTTTTACCGCGTTTCGCTACTTGTTTGGGTAGTTAGTTACACTAATGTTTTGAAGAAGAGGAAGATTAAATTAGAAGGAATTGTATCACATTTTTGTGTAGGGAAATTAGAAAACCATTTATGGAAAAACCACCCTCAGTACATCCGAATGAGATTCAAACCCTGATATCTCTGTCATCAACAGTCCAATCGCTTGTGAGAGTGTGTCCTTAGGCCAGTGTTCTGCAAACGATGTGCTGTGGTGCACTGCGATGACGAATTAGGTGTGCCTTTCAGCTACAGCTCAAAGCACTACACACATTGTTGTTATGAGCAGAAGTCGTGCATGTCCACATTTCTTACTTACTCAAACTTTATATTTTTGTATTAGGTGTTCTGTCTTAAACGACAGGCCCTCTGCCTCCTTCAGATCCTAGAATATTTTTCTTTCCTCCGAGTCATTACTTGTATTTACTAGTATTTTAAATACATCTGACAAAATCAAAAGCTTTCGCGCGAAATTCGAGATATGGTTCACCCAAATTAATAATAAGTTGAACTAGATATTTCCAAACGTTAAAGAAATGACCAATCCTATACCTGATAAACCGGACTATTAGAAATATGATTACACTTGAACCAGAAATCACATTGAAGTGTGGTTCTTAACTGTATACACTTGAAAGAGAAATAGTTTTTTGTTATCTAAATATTGTTAAGATATATTTTTTTAAATATAGTAAAATGGTTTCTATGGTGTCTTATAAAATAAAAATGAGCTACGACATGACGGTTGACAAGAGGTGTATTACGTAAGCCAAGAATTATACATAAAATAAAATTGGCTCTAAAGAAAGATTCTGCCGGTGTTCACATCACAGTCTCATTAGAACAAAATACTGCGGTATGTATTGAAAAAACGACAAGTCATTTTTTACTCTTTTTGTTCCCTAAGAATCAATGCAGTTAAAAATCGACCTCGATGGTCTTGGGGTAAAGTGCTCGCCTCTGTAACCCAATGTTTGTGGGTTTAAACAAACCGGAGTCGACTGACTTAACTTGAGCAATAAAAATTGGTAGCAAAACTTCCTTCGCAGGGGATTAAATCCGTCAGTTCCATGTCGATTGTGGTGAGTAAAAGAACTCTGGAAAGTGTAGACAGACCCTTTTGCTCTCACTTTTATTATTATTATTATTATTATTATTATTATTATTATTATTATTATTATTGTTGTTGTTGTTATTACCCGCCTCGGTGGCATAGTTGGCTAACACGCTTGTCGTGTTGAGCTCGACTGCTGAGGACGGGGAGATCGATGTTCGAATCTCGGTCGGGTGAACTGGGGGTGGTTTTTCCTAAATGGTTTTCCACTCTCCTTCCACGCAAATGCGGGTTCACTTCCTCTAATTCAACCTCCCCAATTCTTAATCCATTAGAGTAATTAGTATTTAAAGCGTATAACCCAAACGGATAGTAAGACGCGGTGCTAAAATATAAATATTGTTTGTTTGTTTGATAGGATTATTTATTTTGAAACAATACGCAGACATTTAACATGTATAAACATTGAATAACCTAGATAAAATAAACGAACTCCAGCCCCGAAGGGGCTCTCGAATGTTAACCGACACAGAGTTAAATGAACCATTAAACTTGAAAGAGCCTTGACGCCCTTGCGGGCTGATTATGGGAATGTTATTGTTTATGCCGACGGGAAAATTAACAAAAAACCCGTCCTGTCGCCATTATATGGTCGACGGGGACCTTAAAATATACACTGATGTACCTGAAGTGAGAGAGAGACATAGTTGGAAAACATAGACATAAACAAACATGTAGTGAGTGAAGCAGGTGAATATATAATAATAAAGCCATCAGAAATGGTAATTGATAATAGTTGTGCTGTGCACTGACCGTAAAAATGTTAGACTGTTAGCTTAAAACTGAATGACCCACAATGAGAAATAGTGGGGTTAGCGACGAACACATTACACGTAAAGATGATGAAAAACGCGCACACAGACACATACACACGCACGCGGGCTGGACTTAGCCCAGCCGGGAGGTCTCACGGAGCCCCGGAGCCGCATCCTGACGAAGCCGGCCTAAGGCCGTGGCCAGGGGCGCTCGCTCCTAATCGCCACAGACTACCTCCCGGGTCATCCGTATCCGGCGGGGGGGCCCACCACACCGTCTCTGATGCGTCTGTGGATTAGTGCGGGGGGGTCGTAGTCGCCGATGCCCCGTACGATCGCGTTAGGACTGGCCTGCGCTCGTGAGAAGAAATTCACTGCCAGCCCGCGGATGATCACGTCCAGGGGTCGGAGGCCAGACAAGTCTAGCAGGACTCGGGTGTGGGTGCGGGGGGGGAGTCCGAGCATCAACCTTAAACAGAGGTGATAAACCGCTCGGAGCGGGGAGAAGCGGTAGCGGGGAAGGTAAGCCCAGGCAGGCGCGGCGTAGAGAAGGAGGGACATAATACAAGCCTGGAACAGTCTTACTTTATGGCCGTGGTTCAACGGGCTGGCTGGGCGCAGGAGAGGGGCCAGTCCTAACATGACTCCCCTCGCTCTCCCTGCAGACGCTCTCAGGTTCGAGTCCCAGTTGCAGCGACGGTCCAGCGTCACACCCAGGTATTTCACTGTCTGCGACCACTGGACCGCTTCTCCCGCGACGCGGAGGGGCTGCAACGGACCCGGTCTGCGGCGGGTGAACAGAATCACCGACGTCTTCGTACCGTTGACGGCTAGGGATTTGGAACCCAGGTAGGCGATTATCCCCCGCAATGCCATGGTGAGCTTGGCCCAGATCACCGCGGCATCGGGGGAGGTCGCCAGGACAGCGGTATCGTCGGCGTATTGAAAGAGGGAGACTCCCCGTTATTATTATTATTTAGCACCGTGTCTTACTATCCATTCGGTTTATACGCTTAAGTACTAATCACGCTAATGGATTAGGAGTTGGGAAGGTTGAATTAGAGGAAGTGAACCCGCATGTGTGTGGAGGGAAAGTGGAACACCATTTAGGAAAAACTATCCCCAGTTCACCCGACCGAGATTCGAACCTTGATCTCGCCGTCCTCGGCAGTCAAGCTCCACACGACTAACACGTTAGCCAACTACACCACCGAGGCGGGTCTCTCACTTATAGAAATTCTCATGTGTTGATATAATAGATCAGTTCAGAAAGTGTACATTAAATAGGCTTACTTTCAATTAATAATAATTAAAAGGTTGATGTGTCTCATTTATTTATTTATTTTTGAAAAAGTAATTAAGAATCGCTTTCAATTTCTTGTATAATTCTAGTGATAGCATTCATGTTAATATTATAACATACCTTTTGAAAAGAGTCTTCATCTGTTATATCATACACCAATATAGCACCATTAGACATTCTATAGTATATAGGTCCTAATGCGTGGAACCTTTCTTGACCAGCTGTGTCCCATATTGATAAGTTCACCCTTTTCCCAGAAATATTTATCTTCTTGTTCAAAAATGATGCCTGTAACCCAAAAAGATTACAATTATGCAATAATGTAAGAAAACTTGAGAGAGAAAAAAGTAAGTTTTTCTAAGAAAGTTTTACAAATATTCTGTCTCTCTTCTAAAAACAGAGATATTGTCAGGTTAAATAAAGTACAAATGTTTGTGGCAAAGGCTTTGAATAGATGGAGAAAATATGGGGCAAAGGTTTATGACAGAGGTAACGGAAACATGACAACCCCACAGTGATATATACATACCGTTCCCATACGGGGTATACAATAAAATGTTCATAGCAAATGCTAAATAAAAAAGAACTCCATACTTAATTCATCCTCACTAACTTTCTCCACACTTCCCTATCCTTACATACTCTCTTCGCTTCAACAACATCCATACACCGAGTCATACATGCTCTTTAATCTTAAAACTCTTAATGGTTCTTTTTTTCACACAGTCGTCTAAAACATTTAGTCATGTCTTATATGGCCCACCCCTTCCTTTTGATCCACACACTCTACCTTCATACATTTGCTTTGTCACTCAATCCACACTCATCCTCTAAACATGCCCGAACCGACGTAAGATGTTTCTTTCACATTAACCAATTGGATTCCCTGTAAGATTTATAGTAATAATTAATCTAGATCAGAAGGGAAGTGAATATACTTTGCTTATGGTTTAGGGCAGTGAATTAAGAAGGGGAAAAAAGATGATTGTTTTGCAAATTAAGTTATTCACAAAGAAAAATAACAAGGTCAGAATCCTAATAATAAAATAATTTGTTGTGGAATGTATGTGGGTAAATTTGTGTTATAAAGATTGCAAAAGATTCAAACTTTGATCGTTCTTGGCCGAGCTCAATAAACCCTTAGAAGAATCTAGGTGCAGCATCACCATCACCATAAAGATAGGTCGACGTAGATTGAACAGACCCAAAGAAAGATAGAGCTCGACCTTGAGTTTCTTACAAAGAGACATTCAAAACAACTAGGTATTAGGGAAAAAAAATTGATAGAAATGAATAATAATAAAATTGTATCTACTATTATTAGTATAGTTTTAGATGTACTGATGTATGAAATGTGATAACTGCAGATAGCATGACTTGACATATGAATATGTGAAAGAGATCCAGGCTGTATCCGAATTGTCAAGTACATTTGACTTGATGCAAACTTAATGGCTTTACACTTAACATGCACTTGATATCGAAGACTGCAACAAACTATTTGAATGGCAAAATATCCTTTTCCCACCCTTCAGCTTGCAGTGCTGCTTCCTACCAATAACTTTAGAAACTATTTTAAATGCCATCTATAAGCTCAAATTAGCATAGGTCACTTACAGATTTGTGCTGACTTATTTTCACTGCACATGACAAATTATACAACACAGCACAACCAAAATGCAATTCTACAACACTACATAACAACCAGTATATTTAACGTACATTATCAAAGATCATATTACTCTACGAGCTATATCTCTAGGAGTAAAACAATTAAATCATTCCCGATCAAAAACGGCATTGAGGGTGCGTCAAAGGTAACTTGCTGTCGCCCTTGGACTCAAGGGCATGTGAGGGGTGCATTAGCACACTTCGTGACTATTCTGACGGATCTGCACTTGATCATGTGATCCCTAATGCAACTATCAAATGAACGTCAAAGGTCAACGTCGCATGAAGTAGAGTATTTGAATATAGTCCTAGTAACTTTCCTAGTTATCAGATATGTCAATTTGTAATAAAAGTAATAAAGTTAGGATATAAACCAACTTAAAAAGACATGTTTGATATATTATAGTAGCCTGTTCATAGTAAAAAATTATAAAATAAGCCAGCCGTTAGTGTAAACAAAACAAACAAGACTACAATGGATTTGGTGATGATATGGTAAAATGTCAGAAAAGTTTTGAAAGGGGTGCAAAACTCTTACCAAATTGAAATTGATTATATTTTACTTATAGTCTTATTAAGAAATGTAAACATAAATAGTAATTATAACTTACTTGTAACGTAGTAATGTGTTTGTCATTAAATTTATCTTCTACGTATCTTAAGATAACAGACGTCTTTCCAACACAACCTTCACCCAAAAGCACAACCTTAAAGTTGTAACCACCTGAACTAGATGATGTCCCTGTAACTCCTGCCATAACTTACACAAGATTTTTTATTTAAAAAAATACAAAATAAACACAAACGCTTAAATAACTCTTCAAAATATTAGCGAGGGATCTCTTTCGACATCTTGATATTTACACTATCAACTCAAAATCCGCAACAAATCAGCTGTTTATAAAAAGTGATTTTACTGACAGATACAGTGCAAATATTTACAAATCATATGTAGTCTGCGAAAATTTTAGCAACATTTTCAATCAGTCTGGATTATATAGTTTTAGTACTTTATCACTAGGTGGCAGAGATATAGATGCATTAAATAAAAAGATAGATAGATGATGTGCTTTCCGTACAAAATCAATTGTACAATACACTACCACCGAAACTACGGGAAAATAGAGGCAAAACCTCACGACCATCCATTTTACATTAATCCTGTTTTTAAAAAAAATTAATTAATACTATCCCAAAAAATATATTTAGTTTATATTTTTATGTTTAAAGCAGGAAAAACCAATCAAACACAAATATTATACCTCTACTAGTAATTTAGTAACAATACTACTAGTGTAAATGTGTATTCTGGTCTTCAATATAATATACAAACATTTTCTGAGATCCCATGAAATTCCCAGGTTCCTCTGCAGCCCCCTGCCCTCTCTAGAACCGACCTGCAGTGGAAGTGACTCAAATACTGCATCCGACTTTAAATATGCCACTGCTTTACTTTTCAGAGTAAACGGTCATCTATAGATGTAAAAAAAGCTGTTTAAAAAAGCGCGATTAAAAAAAATTGTTTGTTGTGAAAGTTTTAATTGTCAAAAGTGACAACAAATCAATGGTCTTGCAGATCATAATGGTTTGGCGAATGAATTTGGTAGCGTTTGCTAGCTGTCAGTTACCAAATAATCTTATGTTAAATGGACTATAGATTAAAATGATTATGTAGCGTATAGTGTTTGTACATGATAAGTTCTGGTGCTTCTCTTTTGGAAGCATGATAGCTTGACTTAATGCGTCAGCGTATTGTAAATAAAAAAAATGTATTTAATATCACATATACAAAATGTCATTGGCATGTATGCGAAATCTAGGAGTAATAAGTATATAATATAAATTTTAACTAAATTGTCATATTTACAACTAAACAATAATTTATTATTTATGTTTTGTTGCTAAAGTATTGGTTTAAATTTAAAATTTGTTTTTATTAGTGATATTTTTCTGAACATTGCTATTTTTTAATATAAAATATTTTAATATTCAATACCGCTAACATTTGACCAAGCTTGCGTATCAAACTTGCGTAGTAACGCGTTTGAGTTCTGCCGTCATCTGTGTTGTCAAGGTAAGCATCCAGCGGATTTTCAAATTTTGTTTCAAAGAACTCTTATATTAAACTACTTTTAATAGCAATAATTTTATGTTTAATATAAAACTGTTCTATGTTATAGTTGTTATTTTGGTAATAATCTTAATTATTTCTACTTTCGGTTTACTGTCGGCGTCCAAACTCCATTGTGAGTATGCACTGTGAAAATAAGAAATCCATAAACGAGACAATAGGAAACCTAATGTCAAAATCATACTAAAAGTAACATATTTTCTTTTGGTTTTCTTATTACTCAATAACAAATATTGTTTTTATATTCCTATTTGAATGCAAGTCAAGAGTTCATTAAAAAAATCAACTCTATCAAAGTTTTAAACCTTTTTTCTTTTAAGTTATTAGTTAAAAATCTAAAAAAATAGTTTATGTTTGAAAATACACACTATGGCTAGTAACTTCATTTATGCTAAGTTTCAAGTAGCAATGACCTTTAATATTTAATTATCTTAATACATAATGCAAACTATGTCTAGTTATTGTACTCGCTTAGTTTGGGGCGCACACTTTTTCAGGGTTGTACCATTTGGGGTTGGGGGAAGTGGAAGAAGACACGTTTTAAATTGGTAAATAAATATGTTTTTTTTTAAGAATAAGGAATTCAGAGATCACTGCGAACATCATATAATTTGACTGATTAAAAATTAGTAAAAGAAATAGTCCGGAAATGTATGATATTATTCGTTAGGTAAGTTTTTGACATCTTGCATGCCTTCACGGACTGTAAAACTCAAAATATATACAAAACAATCATTTACCAGTTCTCCAAAGGTATGAAACATGATCTCTTCCCATATAGATGACAAAATAAATTTAGGGGGGTCGGGAAAAAGGTGCTTAGGAAGATATTTGGACAAAAAAAAAGCACGAGATTACTGAGGAATGGTGGATGTTACATAATAATGAGCTACATACCCTGTACTCATTAGGGATGGGAAAAACTGCTCCTTTAGGAGAGCAGGAGCAATCTGTTACTGCTCCAACACTGGACCTGTTCCTTTTTGTCACAGTGACAGTATTTGTACCTACTTCCAGCCTAGTTTTTTTTAGCACCGCGTCTATTTTGTGTTAGGGCTGTACACATTTACGCCAATGTGTTAGGAATGAAGATGGTTGATTATAGAGGAAGTGCACCCACAGTTGTTTGGAATGAGAGTTGAAAACGCGTTTAGGGAAAATCACCCTCAGTGCACCCAACCGGAATCGAATCTTAATCTCCTTGTCATCTGTAATCCAGTCTAGTGTGAGAGTGAAGCCAGAGACTAGAGGTTGTCAACCTTTTTGATATCGTGGGTCATATGGGTTTTTAAAAAAATGTTTGGCTAATTTGAAAAAACTAAAACAAAACAAAAGTTTAATTTTACATTTACCATGTAGTAGTTAGTTATTATGTCCATGTTAGATCATACATAAGGAACTCAACAAATGAAAACAGACTTGATGGGCTTCATGTACATACAGCCAGAGCTGTCAGTTACAAACCCATGTGGAAAAATGCCAGATTTGTCCCAGTTCTGGGCATATCTGGCCAGATATGATCTTTCCACATGGGGAGGATGAAGTTTTCAATGCATTTTCTATGAAACCAAGCAAAATTAACATAAGACTAAAGTGAATAATTACAACAGTGATTTTGTGAGTTAAGAGTTAGTGTAAGTTGCTTATTTGAATTTTCAGATTTTAGGTCAAAAAATAATTTTATAAATCAAATTTCCAAATTACATTTTACTGAAACTTGCATCTTTGTATATTCTAACAGTATTCATGGATAAAAATTTGTTCATAAATACTTAATAGTCATAATAATTACAGAATTATGACCATTTTTATAAATTTTAAATTATTTTAGATATTATTGTATTTCTTTTTATGAATTTGCATTTTGCGATGCTTAAATTTTCTCGTGACAGACACCAACGGACCCCACTTAGTTGGTCAGTGTCCCCACACACTCACAAACGAATACTTAACAAAATATATAAATGCACTAAAATAAATAAATAAATTCACGTGGCATCTTAAAAAAATAGGTTATATTTTTATAGCTAATTCCTCACTTGTTCCAATTTCTTCAAAAGTTTAGGAATACTATAACTATAAAATTGTTCTCTGGATATGCAATTTACATTTTATTAAAATGTTAAAATTCCCTTTAACAATTTATCAGACTGTGCATCTTTCTCTCTTTTACCCATTGTTTACACTGATAACACAAATCTATTTTTCTGAAGCCCATTAGTAAATGTGTATAATTATTTATGATTTGACATTCACCAGAAAATCATCAGGCTTACCAACAGATGATAAGTTAATTTTTAAATTAACCAAATAAAAGACCTGTTTGATCTAAACTATGATCTAATGAATTATTCTTGATTATTTATTTTTTGTTCTTGGTAATACCGTATGACTGAAACCCGATAATTTTACCTTTTTAATAAAATAAATATTTACCTCCTTAAATAAGGCAACATC
Organism: Timema shepardi; assembly: GCA_902151425.1. Taxonomy (NCBI): domain Eukaryota; kingdom Metazoa; phylum Arthropoda; class Insecta; order Phasmatodea; family Timematidae; genus Timema; species Timema shepardi. Next base: position 61,681 of record CABFVX010001393.1, on the reverse strand, counting down.
AAATATAAATATAGTGTGTCCACCTTAAGTTTTTACCTTGATGACAGTTCAAAAATCATATGTTTAGGTTTTGGTCTGCCGACACTTGTAAGAGATTACTGTTTTGTTATAAATGACAAGTTTTTTAACTATAATTTACATTTTACATTTAAAATAATATAAACTTAAGTTTTATCACATTATTTCATAACTTTGAATAATTCCTTTCTATCCAATCCGAAACACTATTTTAAACATTATTAAAAGTACTAATTCTTCGTTTTAGAATGTTATCAAATGTGTGTAATATAGTGCATACATTAATACCTTTTAATACAGGCATCACATTTACTTGGAAAAGAGAAAATACTTGTAATTTTATGTGTGTATGTGTAAATATATAAAGTTATTTTATGATTATTTTATCGTATTTTAAAATATTTAACTGAATAAAATATTTGTATCCACTGCATGGGTGCATCATTGTAAAGAAATTGTTTTCTACGGTTTGTACATTTCTTTTTTCTAAATTTAACCTGAACGGGTATTAAGACTTGATGCTAAAAAAAATTAATTTAACTCAACCAGCTCATATTCATTTTATGTGTATGTATTTATTTGAAAAAAAAATAATTAAAAACCGGAACCAGAATTAACTTAATACAAACCAAAATTGCTTCAACGTGTTTGACTTACCTGATTTATAAAAACTACTTCAGATTTGTATTGATTGATTCACTTATCACATTTACATTTATAAATGTAAATATAGACAAACTAGACTAGGATTTAGACAAACTAGACTAGGCCTATGGGATTTGGCACAAGAATTGTTTTAATTAATGTTGAACTAATTGGGACATGAAATAGTTAAGAAAAATCAATTTGTGCTAGTAAATAACATCTTAACTTCAAGCAGAGACTAAACATAGTTTTTTTTTAAATACCAAAATATCTGCTGTAACTCATTAAAGTATTGAAAGTCATGAATAATTTTTGGATGCTCATGAATATTGTTGGCTAAATTATATTTACTTCCTCATCCTTAAAACTATTAGCGTAACAAGTACAGTAGCCCCATGACTTCTTTGGTGCTGACTGACAGATCACAGCTGACAGCTGACGGCTTTGAAAAGTTCACAGAGCAAACTATGTATCCCTACGCTGAACCATATGATCTGCAAAAACATGTGTTTAGCAGCTGTCACTTTTGACAGTCAAAATGTAGGTTCTATACCTAAATGTTGACTGTCAGAAGTCAGCTGTGAGCTGTCAGTCAGCACCAAAGAAACCATGGGCATAAAACTGGGACGGGTAGTAAAACCCTGTGCTTTTTTAAAAAACTGTAAAGACCTTTGACACTTTTCTTTTACATCACAAATTTAAATTTAAAAAAGTAATAAAAAATATACATCACCTTTAATAAAAGATTATTAGGAAAATGCTAGTTTTTCCTGAAAATCCTGGCAAGTCTTTCAAAACTTAAAATATATGAACCCTGTATTTAGAGTATAAATGGCCAGCTATTTATTTCACTGAAATGTTGACACTAATGTTGAGGTATACATTCATAAGAATTATTACTATAGTATTAGTTTTTATTGGTACTACTAAAATATTTTTAGTTTTTTACGAGTATTACTATAGTATTATTAGTTTTTAAAGGGATCACTCACTACCTATCACAAGTGACAGCTACAGTTCATTATGTCTTGACCTATGGATACATGAGACCTACTTCAGTGTTAGACAGGCTTGCCGATTACAAGAAGATCTTGAGTTCAAATCTCAGTTGGGTGTACTGAGGGTCCCACCAATGTTTTCCCCACTCTCCTTCCGCACAAATGATGGTATATTACCTTTAAAAAACTTCCTTACTCATCCCTACCCCATTGGAGTAATCATAATATATGCATACCTGAACAGGTAGTAAGACTCGGTGATTAAAAAAATGTGTCAAAGAAGATGTAAGTTAGTAACTTTTCTAGCCGTCAAATTTAGGCAACCCGCTTTGGTGGACGCATGGTCTAAGGCGCTACTCTCGCAATAGACTATACTGCCGATGATGGGGGAGATCGTGGTTCGAATCCTGGTTGGGCTTACCTAGGTTGGTGGTCAAAGGGTAAGGTGTCAAGAATTCTGTGCTGGGGAGGTCCGGGGTTCAGTCCTCGGTCCCGGCACAGATTTATCTGATTACCAAACCCTTCCTTCACCTCTGACAAGACATCTTGTGAATGTGTGAAACGCCAGGCCTCCACCGTGGTTCGGATTCCACGTTAAACTTTATTCATTTCATCTCACAATCACCCTACCAATACATATTAGCGTAAGTGCGTGTAACCCGAACGGGTAGTAAGACGCGGAGCTAAAAATTAAAAATTGTAGTGTATGTATACCAGTGGTAGTGTGTGGGAGATGCTGAGCAGAGCGTCTCATTGGTCATTGATCAGCCTGGTATTGTGGGGTGAGGGGGGCATAGTTACCGTGTCTGGCTGGCTGCCTCGTGTCGTCTCGGCCTGAAGGGGAGGGGGATCGATGAGGTGCCATGGTAACACGGACTGTCTGTTCTGGAGGGGGGGAGGGGTCACAGAGGTAAACCAGACAAGAGTGACGGCACAGCATCACATCTCTACAATGTTCTTGTAGCTCGACGTTTGGCCGCATCGATGGTCAAGGCGTCAAAATCGCCTGACCCGCTTCCCTGGCCGCATGATCTAACTCTCACAATAGACTAGGCAGGCGATGACAGGGAGATCGAGGTTCGAATCTTGGCCGGGTGTACTGAGGGGTGTGGTTTTTTCCTAAAAGGGTTCTCTACTCTCCTTCCGCGCAAATGTGGGTACACTTAAATTATTATTATTATTATCACCGCGTCTTACTACCCATTCGGGTTATACACACTTACGCTAATGTGTAATGGCAGGGCGATTGTGATATGAAATGGAGGACCTACAGTTTAAAGTGGGATCCGAACCACGGTGGAGGACTGGCATTCCTCACATTCACAAGATGTCTTGTCAGAGGTGAAGGAAGGGTTTGGTAATAAGATAAATCTGTGCCGGGATTGAGGATTGAGCCCCAGACCCCCAGCACAGAAGTCCGACACCTTTACCCCTAGACCGCCAGGTTACCTCTCACTTCCTATAAATATAACCTTCCCAATACCTAAAACCATTAGTGTAATTAGTACATAAGCGTATAACCCGAACGAGGAACCGTTGATGCAAAATTTGTCTAATATTTAAGGGAAGATTGACCACGTGATAGCAAGATAATGGCAACGCTGTTTTCCCAATAGTAACCGGGCGAGAATAGGCGCATCGTGGTTTCTCAATTCCACCTCTAAAAATAGCGCTTGGTTTGACAGTATTCCTAGCTTAGTGACGTCCTCGTGTAACTGGAGTGGTCGATCTGGCAACCCTGTCTGTGTACTAGGACAGTGCACCGTGGCAGCCATCGATCGGCCTTGATAGGATGATGCTGTGCGTGTGTCACCTTGTGGCGGGTGTGCACTTATTCTCGCGAGCCCCTACGAATTTTAAGTAGGAAACTATATTTTAGTTTTTTATGTGTAGTTGAAAAATTGTTTTTTTTACAGAGTCACAATATAACACGGTATTTGGAAAGTTCCAAGAAACCTATAGTCGAATTTTCATAGGAAGTACAGTTAGAAAAACTTACTCTTTTTTAGGTCAATATTTATAACGTTTTACTATATTATTATTATTAATGTTATTTTTTAGGGTTTGATAATATTTATATCATTAGTGACATCTGGAGATCACATGACTTGATGTATGAAGAATACGTGTAAATGTAGATTTTAGCTTTTTTTTTAAATGAAAATTTGACTGTCTTTAGGCGATGTTTCTAAAAAAAGCAACTTTGTGACAAAGAGCAATAGCCAGTTTGCAATGAATTATAATTAATATTTTACTCTATATATTTATGTATATATAGCACCGAGTCTTACTACCCGTTTGGGTTATATGCCTGTGTACTATTTACACTAATGTGTTCAGGTTTAATAAGGTTCAAATTAAAGAGTAAATGCATCCGCATTTGCGTGGAGGAAACCATTTAGCAAAAACCATCTGACCTAGATTCGAACCTAAGAGTGGCACCTTAGACCGTGCAGTCACCGAAGTGGGTTAATATAACGTTATTGAAAACGTATATTTTGGTGAGAGGGCATGGGCCCCCCGGGGGGCGGGGGGGACAATCTACAGCAGTGAATACCCCGTGTAATGTGTGCTCGCCACTTTTACGCGCGCCAAAAGTTCGTCAGCCCCGATAAACTGACTTTAGGGTCAGTACCGACCCTTCTAGGGATTTTAATAAGGCCGTATACATGGCCAGTATTTGTTCGAGTACTTTTTGTTGGACCGTTCACTTTTAGGTGCTAATTAATAGTTCAGTCGCACGCTCAAAAGCGAACTCTCTCCATCAGCAGTTTTATTACTATTATTATTATTATTATTATTATTATTATTAAACAAGGCCATGTTCATTGTTCATAGACATTGCTAGAGGTTTTTTTTAGCACCGCGTCTTACTACTCGTTAAGGTTATAAGCTTATTTACTAATCACACTAATATAAGGTTATATATAGGAAGTGTACCCGCATTTGCGTGGCGGGAGAGTGGAAAACTATTTTGGAAAAAAAACCTCAGTACACTCGACAAGTTAAGGCTGAGTTTGGTTTGAAGAACAGTTTATGCTAGTTACTAAAACAATTTTTAATATGTTCATACGTACATTTGTGTTATCTGCAGCGGGCACTTTTCATAGATAATATCAATACCTATAAAATAATACATCCCATGTTAAGAGTGGATTGAGTGACGAAGCAAATAAATTAAGGTAGAGAGTGTGTGGGTCAAAAGAAAGGGGTAGGACGTGGCTAAATGCTGTAGACGAATGTGTGATTAAGATAAACATTAAGGTTTGTTTAAGAATAAAAGAGCATGTGTGGCTCGATGTGTGGATGTTGTTGAAGAGAAGGGAGTATAAGGCATTCACGAGCGAAGTTTACTTGGATGACAGCTCGAAATGTTACTAGAAGTAATCCCTAATATATCACTACGCCATCAGCTGACATCTATCACTTTGGATCACTGTAATGAAAACAGATGGTAATATATTAATGTGATAGTTAACCACAGTAATTTAGACCAATATTATTTATATATATTTATTTGAGGTCGGACACAAAGTTTATTTATAGTTTTATTCCCCTTAAAAAAATATTAAAACCACTTTCACAAAAACTTCAAACGAACATAGCCTCAAAATGGCGACTGACGAATTTTAAACCCTACGATTGAACATAACGGTAAACACGTTTTTTACAATGATGCGGACACGCAGTTGATGAAAATATTTTATTTAGTTAAATATTTCAAAATACGATAAAATAATCATAAAATCATGTATTGTATGTAAAAAAAATGACAACAATTTTCTCTTTTCCAAGTATTATTATTATTATTATTATTATTACTATTAGCACCGCGTCTTACTACCCGTTCGGGTTATACGCACTTACGCTAATGTGTAATGGTAGGGTGATTGTGAGATGAAAATGGAGGACCTACAGTTTAACGTGGAATCCGAACCACGGTGGAGGCCTGGCATTCCCCACATTCACAATTTTCCAAGTATATACGATGCCTGTATTAAAAGGTATTGATGTATGCACTATAATACACAAAATCAGTAACGTTCCAAAACGAAGAATAAGTACGTTTAATTATGTTTAAAATATTGTTTCGAGTTGGACAAAAAGAAATTGTTTAAAAAAATGAAATAGTATGAGAAAACTTAAGTTTACGTTATTTTAAATGTAATATATAACAGGTAATTAAAGATCTTTATATTTATAACAAAACTGTGATCTTTTACAAGTGTTGGCAACCCAAAACCTAAACATATGATTTTAGAACTGTCATCCAGGTAAAAACCTATCGTGAATGGAATATATGTAAGGAGACAAGTGTGGAGAAAGTTAGTGAGGATGGATTAAGTACGGAGTTTTTTTTAGCTATATGCACAGTTTCTTGCCTAATCTTTAAGGGAACGGCGTGATTAGATGTGTATGTATGAATGTATTATTATTATTATTATTATTAGGTGTTCTGTCTTACGATAGCCCATTTCCTTTTGCCAGTGAACTTAGACCGCCAACGTACCCTGCCCTCTGCCTGCTCCTTCAAGTCATCCAATATTTGAATCCTCCTTCTTCCTGAGCTCCTCTTTCCCTCAACCTTTCCTTCTATGATGTCATACAGAAAACAGTTCCTCCTAAGGATGTGTCCGATCCAGCCTGTCTGTCCACCTGATCTTCTCAAGTCTTCTCCAGCTCCACATTTCAAATCTCTCCAAGTATTTCTTTTCCATCTTCCCGAGAGTCCAAATTTCTGCTCCATACAGCGCGATGGCCCAAAAGTATAATTTCATCAGTTTCGTCCTCGGTCTCAAACTCAACTTGTTGGTCGGTTTCCAGATTTTTAACGGCTCATCGCTTTTGACTTCTCAATGTTAATCTTCTCCCTATCTTCACCAGACGGTCCATCATTTCCTGCAACTGTTCTTTATTATGATATTATGTATGTGTGTATGTATGTATGTATGTATGTATGTATGTATGTATGTATGTATGTATGTTATGTATGTATGTATGTATGTATGTGTGTATGTATGTGTGTATGTATGTATGTATGTATGTATGTATGTATGTATGTATGTATGTAATGTATGTATGTGTGTATGTATGTGTGTATGTATGTATGTATGTATGTAATGTATGTATGTATGTATGTATGTATGTAATGTATGTATGTATGTATGTATGTTATGTATGTATGTATGTATGTATGTATGTAATGTATGTATGTGTGTATGTATGTATGTATGTATGTATGTATGTATGTATGTATGTATGTAATGTATGTAATGTATGTATGTATGTATGTATGTATGTATGTATGTATGTATGTATGTAATGTATGTATGCATGTATATATCTATGTATGTAAGAAAATAACTCATAATAAATTGTAAAATGTTGTCATGGTTGACCGCAAATGAATCTGTCTGAATTATTTTGAAGTTTAAACTGTTGTTCCGACCAAAATCAAGGTAAATTCCCCACGTGTATTGTACGAAGGTGAGAGGAGAGAAACAAGAAGGGACGACACGTGGAGAGAGTGGTCGAGACGAGGTGACCCTGACAAGATTCGTTAGTGCCCCCGGGGGCTTCGGCTCGCCCTACCTTTATCCAGGACCGGTCTATCGACGGGGGTGGGCCGGACAGCTACCGCCGGGCTCACTGGAAATATAACAATAACCCTCTTCGTGAGACTGGATTACCTGTGACGGGGGAGATCGAGGTTCGAATCTTGGTCGGGTGTAAAGGGACCTACAGACGACAAGTTTTGGTCAGATCGGGCGCAATATCGGGTCGTTTGTAGGTGTGTCGCCCGACAAAAAATTATATTTCACGTCTAGTGGCCGGCGCATCCAACCGTCCGACGAAATCGTGTCGTCTGTAGCGTTGTCGGGTGATTCAGCGTGTCAGTTGCACTACAAACACGGACGCGAGTAGTATTGTGTACGGAGTAACGTCATATGACTGGATTTTTTTCCGTTCAATAAGCGATTTTTTTGGCCCACATTTTTCTTTTTCTGGAATTAATCCCTAACGATGCTGTCAGCACGATCCCAACTTTTTGGTGTTTGGGTAATTTAGGAGGCATGATGCGTGTGTATTTTAGAGGAAAAACTGATAAAATCAGGCACCAAGTCAGGCCATCTGTAGATAACACCTGATTTGGTAAGGCCAACCATATCGGATCGTCTGTAGGGCCCTTAATGAGGATGGTTTTTCCTAAATGGTTTTAAACTCTCCCACCATGTCAATGTATATACACTTACTTTAAATATAACCTTCCTAATCCCTATAAACCATTAGCGTAATTAATACATAAGCGTACAACCTGAACAGGTATTAAGACGCGGTAATAATTTTTTTAAATTATTATTTGAGGTCCACTTTCTGAACCGACTGATTATACCAGCACACGAGAATTTCTATGAGCGAGAGCGAAAAGGCCTACCACTTTTGGTGTGAAAGATATTTCCACGCACCTTCCAGGGTTCTTTAACAAGCCACAATCGACAAGGGACCGGTGGCTTTACTTCCCCTCCGAAGGAAGTTGTGCTACGGATTTTTATTGTTTATTAAACATCCTTTGACAGCGGTTGGGTTCGAACCCACAAACAGTGGGTCCTGAAGTGACCCCCCTTCCCCCTCCGAGGTCAAGATCTATTTTCACTGCCGGAAAATAAAATATTACACGTATTTTTTTTATCGAAGTTTTTGACCAAATGAGGATGCACAAACCTACATAACATTTTTCATCACAAAGGTTGCGATTAAGCTTAAAATAAAGTCATCTTAAAACCCTCCCATGGTTGTGCACATATCGATAAACGACAAACTGCAGGATATAATAATGATTCGAGGAATGACTACACTGGATATCATCTCAAAGGTCGAACAGCGTTGTCATTCTCTTATTTTCGTGCGGTCAATCTTCCCTCAAATATAAGACAAGTTTGGCAACGCTGGTTAGTCTATGTTGCCAGTAGCTCCTTCTTACCCCAGCACACCACCTTCAGACATTACTGAGAGTGAGGAGATTTGGCAACAATTGACTGAGAGCAAAGATATTCTCCATAAACCTACAATTACCTCAGAGGTGATATTGTGTGTAGTAAACTCTAATTTTTATAGGAGCCTTACTTTTCCGACATTAATATTTGAAAATAACTAAAATTTGGCATTCAATAATTATCTTTTATCTGTTTTATTAATTAACTGATTATCAAAAGCTTGCAATAAAACATTTCCTTTCAATGGATTGCTGTAAATTTCTCTTTAAATAACTTTTATTTCCTATCGCCGCGTCTTACATCTGTTTAGGTTATCCGCGTGATAATTACTCTAATGAGGTAAGGATGAGGAAGGAAGCCTTTTTTAGGCAATCTGCCCTCATTTCCGTGGAAGGAGAGTGGGGAACCATCTAGAGGAAAAACCACCCTCAGTAGACCCGACGAGGATCCAAACCCTGATCTCCCCGTCATCAAGCCAGTCTAACATGAGAGTGACGCCTTAGACCATTCGTTCATTGAATCGAGTCAAAGTTAATTAAAGACGTTGCCTACCTGTGACGTCACGGAAACTCAAGATAGGATCTCCCTTGTGAATTATTATTATTATTATTATTATTTAGCACCGCGTCTTACTACCCGTTCGGGTTATACGCTTTAAGTACTAATTACGCTAATGGATTAGGAATTGGGAAGGTTGAATTAGAGGAAGTGAACCCGCATTTGCGTGGAGGAGGGGAGTGGAAAACCATCTAGGAAAAACCATCCCCAGTTCACCCGACCGAGATTCGAACCTCGATCTCCCCGTCCTAAGTGGTTTAGCTCAACACGACTACCCTTGTTAATGAATTTACATTCAACTCGGCGAATTTTAAAGACATGACGTTGAAACAAAAACCATAAATTCTTAAATAATTCTAAAAATAGTCCTACAGTGTCATAAAATAATTATTTTTATTATTTCTAATTAGTTTTTTTAAACTTATTTTTATAAATCCTCTACAACTCAGGCTATTTCTTGGTTACGAAAATGTCCTGTAGACGTCTTCCTGCCAGGATGTGGATTAAAAAAGGTCCATAGTAGTCAATGTTTTCAAGGAGCAAATAGTATAGTGACTGTATATACTCGTCAGAGGAAGAGGGGAAGTGCTATCAGTAGATAAACAAAAGCCCTCTCAGGGTGAACTGCTCATTTTCTTTCCTCTCTTTCTATCTCGTAAATTGGTGTCTAAGTGCAATAGTACTTAGACTGCTTAGGTGCGTCAAGTTAAGATGCAACCCGCTTCGCAAAATAGCTTCGATATTTCCAAGTAGGCAATGTCGTTAAATAGCATAAGAATGCAAATACAAATGTAATATTTCTCCCTTCCCTCCACCCCTACCAGACCAAATTACGTATCCCTACGCCGAACCAGATGATCTGCAAAAACATGTGTTACCAGCTTTCACATTTGACAGTCAATATTTAGGTATATACCTAAATTTTGACTGTCAGAAGTCAGCTGTTAGCTGTCAGTCAGCACCAAAGAAGCCTTAACAAATGCCTAATATTCGCCGTTACAAGGGGGATCCCGCATGCGTGAAAGTCGGCTGGAGAAATGAACGAGCCTTTCTTTACAAATCACCTTTACAGTTTGCAGGTGTATTTTTTCCCCTCTCTCTCTTTCTTTTGGTAGAATTCCATGTTATATATTTTATGACTGCAATGGGAGCTTATTGTTCAACCGTGACCTTCAAATGAGCCGGGTGGCGAGCAGGTGTTGGAATAATATGATTTCTTTTAATATTGTCCGAGTGGGCGAAAAGGTATTCGTAAACGTTTTCCATCATTGGACACACATAAAAAACATATTTTTTTTTCGTCTACCAAAAAAACAAAACTTGATTTACAGGGTTTTTTATGCACCGCTTGTAACTCGTTTACACCAATAGTTTAGGGATTTGATGCAAATTGTAGGGTTGGGAGATATCTTCTTTTTGATATCTGTTTTGGAAAACAAAAGATTACCTTATTCTAGAACTTAAATATGTTATTCCAGTAATTGCCAACCAGAGTTCGGTAAAAATGTTCAAAAGCTTACTTTTTTTATTGGTCAGTCATAATTTTTGGACATTGTGGAAATATATTAAGATAACTCGTATATCTGAATAATATGAAGCGTAACGATAAAAATGAATATTAAAAGTGAGGATAATAATATTGATTATCCAAGTTCAAGTACTGAAGGACAGTAATTACAAAATAGAAAATAATGGGCAATCAACAGTCTAAAATATTTTATTCAAAATTATAATTAATTATTACTTTTTTTCCATTTATTTGAGGTATTTGACGTGCACTTTCTAAACCGATTGATTATATCGGCACACGACTTATAAACGAACTTAAATCTAGACCAGACACAACATCCAGCCCCCACTCGTTAATTCGTCACTGTGAAAGGGTAAACACACATTTCACCATTAATACATTTTTTTGCAAGCAAACTTGCTAATATTTGTTTTTAACTTAAGGTCATTCAAGTGCAAAAACTGATTTGATTCTGAAATTTTCTTACGTTAATTTTTCCAAGTTTTTATAGTTTGTATTTTCATTTTTCTTGTTTTATATATATATGTATTTATTGTGCGTGTGTTTTTTATAGTATATATAGTGTCCTCTTATGTAGCATATTTTGAGGGTATGGATTTACTGTTGACGAGCTGTCTCGATATTCATAAAAATGATTAGTTCGAATTTTGGATACTTCCAATTATTTTAGATATCCCTTGAGAATAGAATTGAAAAGTTTCTTCTGTAACATAATACATTTTAATATTAATTTGTGTATTATTATTATTATTATTATTATTATTATTATTATTATTATTAGCACCGCGTCTTACTACCCGTTCGGATTATAAGCACTTACGCTAATGTGTAATGGTAGGGTGATTGTGAGATGAAATGGAGGACCTACAGCTTAACGTGGGATCCGAACCACGGTGGAGGCCTGGCATTCCCCACATTCACAAGATGTCTTGCCAGAGGTGAAGGAAGGGTTTGGCAATCAGATAAATCTGTGCCGGGACCGAGGATATTTGTGTATTAATCACAACTTGTGAATGTGAGGAATGCCAGGCCTCCACCGTGGTTCGGATTCCACGTTAAACTGTAGGTCCTCCATCTCATCTTACAATCACCCTACCATTACACATTAGTGTAAGTGTGTACAACCCGAACGGGTAGTAAGACGCGGTGCTAATAGTAATGATATAGTAAAAGAGTGAACAAGATCGGTGTTACTGAGTATAGACAAGATCATTGCTTTCAACCCGCGGACTAATCTGCACCTCACCTCTAGATCACTTGACAGATGGCACGTAGCCAACAGGAGAAATTAGAGAAGGGGGGAGGGGGTGTAACCCCGACCCAAATGTAAAACCCTATAACCCACTTAGGGGGCCGCGTTACTTTCGCAGTAAACTAGACTAGCGATGACAAGGAGATCGAGGTTCGAATCTCGGTTGGGTGTACTTAGGGTGGTTCTTTGGGCCAAAAATGGTTTTTCAATCTCTTTACACGCAAATGCAGATACACTTCCTATAAATATAGCCTTACCACTCCCTATAACCATTAACGTAAATTAGTACATAAGCGTATAAACCGAATGGGTAGTAAGACGTGGTGCTAAGAGAGAAAAAAAAGTTCCTTTAAAATTTATTCATAATAATCTGTGAAGGTCACACTAGTCAATTGGTGATAAAATTTAATTTAAAAAAAAAAAGTTCACTTGAAAACAACCATCACGTAGTCCCCACCCCCACCCCACCCTTGGGACGCGTCTTACTACCCTTTCGGGGTATCCACTTGCAAACGTATTTTCGTGGAAATCAATTGAGAAAATAAAAAATAAATCCCCTCAATACACCCTACCGGTGTCTAAACCCCCTACCGTACGTCGGTTTGCAACCAACTATTTTCGTGGCCTATGACGTCATCAATCATGCTGCACGTATTTACTCAAGCCAAAGGCTTATAACGAGTCCAGCTTGTTAGAAGTACGGGCGAGTCCCTAGAAGGTACGTGCTTGCTCGGAACTATTTTCCCTCGTATTATGATTACGTCACAATACAAGAAAACTCTCAATTTGAGCTCCGATTTATTTTCTAAATATATCACGTAATGTTTGATTCGTGTTAAGCCCGCTGTATAAATACCACGTTCGCTGAAAATAATCGGATGACATTTGTAACGCGTGGTTGCCTTGACAACAACACAGGAGGGTAAGATATGATCTAGTTGGATTATTATTCTTTGTTTTGTTCGTGGCTTGGCCAAATAATCTTCAAAGATGAACCCATTCAGAGTTGCCACCAAATCCCCTGTGGGTTTTTTAAAGATAAATTCCCAGTTTTTTCCAGGAGGCTTATATTGAAGAAAAAGAAATATATTATTTTCCATCAAACTTATCAAGTGTGAATCCATTCAACTTAAATTTAAAACAGAATGATCTAAGATTGTTGTGGGCAAACATCTTAGGTCTCTTTACAATACTTGTTTTAAGAAAAATAAGACGTGTTTGAATCAGGCTGTTAAATTCTTTCGGCAGTTAACTTTTTTTCGTCCATCTAAAGAACTACTGTTTTTAAGGTGCGTTGCAACCCCCGACATCTCAACCGATGCGACCACCGAAGCAGCGGGTCTTATGAGCTTCATATTTTAGAGTATCCCAAAACATTTCTTTTTAACTTATTTAATATTTCTGTCTCGAAATTGGCCACTTAAAAACAAAATAGCGTTCCTACGCGAGGAATAGTTTTACTGACGTTAGTTCTATCAAGCGTCGCGACGCACGACGACGTGTCATGGAGTTTTATGGTGCGTCCAAACGGTGACGCCTAAGACCGTGCGGCCACCACAACAGAGTCCTTGTCGGGAGAAAATGTGCGCCCGTTACAAGATGCGCGCGGCGATAGTGTATTTAAAATATAACGATTCTGTAACGCGCGTACAATGTGCACACTTTGTGTCCCCACTCCGCTGTTTAAGAGCCTTCTCCACAGATTAAGGTCATTCGAACATCAAAATATAATTATACAATTTTAACAAGTTTATAATTATAAGCTATTGTTGTGTATAATAAATGAACATTCTCTTAACTAGGCCTATAATAACAAACACGAGTTTAGTAACTATTCCACTTTTAGATTTGTGAAGTCACTTCTGTGATGACGTCACCAAAGCGTCTTACGCAACGCAACGTTTTTGTTAGTTCCGGTCTATATCTCAAGCGGCGAGCATGTGCTCTTTGTTCTTTAATTGTTTATTGTTCTTTCATAAATAAAACTAACAGGTTATGGGTTCAGGACGCTGTATTAACGTTTTGGAAGAAGATAAACATTGACTATTTGTTTTGTTAACGTGATAGGGCAGTGGAAAGCGGTAACATAAATATAAGTATCGTTAGTGCCGCCTGAAATCACATCCATTCATTCAAGATGTCCGGATTCTCGATGCATATAGAAAAGCTGGGAAAGGAAAACTA
>CABFVX010001393.1:0-33404 GCA_902151425.1 Timema shepardi | reverse complement strand
GGGGGGGGCGGTAATCCAAGGAAAGACTAAATAAAGAAACTAATATTTATATACCAAAATTCACACAACTTTTCTGACTCTTTTAACATGTTCAATAAAATAATATATTTATTATTTAATGTGGAGTGAACCAAGTTTGGTGAAAATTGGTTGAAATTGATTATTTTTCAAAATTTAAACTCTGGACCAACCTTTTAAAAACTGGAAATCTACCAGACCATATCCAAATTTCAATCTTACACTTAAAAAAAAACTACAACGATTTTTATAAATTTGAAAATAGTCCTCTTGTTTTTTGAAGTACGGTATTTACCTATTTTTTAACACTGTACAACATTGACTTTAACCAGCTTTCATATTTTCCCCAAAATTTAATTAGTGATTTTTGAAGGGAAAAAAATTACCACATCTTTCTTGTTAGGCCTACATTTATTCTGTAAATTTAATCTAAATGAAATTATTTTATTTGATGTTGAAAAAGAACCATCTCCAATTACATTTTGCGCTAATGGTTTCTAAAATTATTTTTCAGTTAGTGTTAGGAAGGAACCATACCTGTTTCTTTGTGTGTTTTCTCAAAAGGTTAAAAGTTGGACCAAAGTTTAGTTTAACACCCTGGCTCATTCCTCATAAAAACTGTTAATTTCAATTAACCCAACATCCATAAAAATACAAAATCATCAAAGCCAATAAATATCACCTGCTTTGGTGGACACATGGTCTAACGCGCTACTCTCGTGTTGGACTAGACCGCCAAAGACGGGGAAATTGGGGTTTGATCCCAGTCGGGTGCACTGAGGGGGATTTTCCTTAAATGGCTTTATACTCTCCCTCAATGCAAATGTGGGTGCACTTCCTCTACACGAAACCTTCCTCATTCTAAACACATTAGTGTAATTAGTACATTATGAGCTCGTAGCATTTCTGTCTTACCGAGCTAAGAGTCCCGTGTTCAATCCTGGCTTGGTCGAAAAATGTAACATTGTTGGAATGTGGGTTTCCCGTTTCACATTGATGAATTAACGGTCAGGGGGCTGTATGTTGTGTCTGTTCTAGGTATAATTTTTTGAGTCATGTGCTGATATAATCAGTCGGTTCAAAAAGTGCTGGTTAAATACCTTAAATATTTTAATCTGTAAAAAATATCTGCGATGATTTGAAAATTAAATATTGAAATTGATAGTGCCTGTACAAGCCTATAATTTATTTGTGAAGTGTTCGTGCTGTGAACCAAAGTTTCAGGCTTGCAAATAAGTGACTGGAACTTGAGGCCTACTTTGTAAAAATCATTGTGTTGAAATAAGTGGGCCTACTCTGGTTATATTAACTTATTTTTTATTTACTCTTTTTTTTATAAGTTTTTATTTTAGGTGTTATTTGTCCATGTAAGATAGGTTGATTGTATTTATATTAATAAAATTGAAACTCTTTAACATGAAATTTGTGCATGTTTCAATAACAGTTCAAGGTTCACGGACAGCAAAAAGTATGAGGACGACTTCATGGAATGCTTCCAGCTCCACGAGCGCAGGTCGGGTGAGATCTGTAACGCCTGTGTACTCCTGGTCAAAAGGTGGAAGAAACTTCCAGTCGGCAGCGAGCGTAACTGGCGTCATGTGAGTCTCATAGTTCCTAAGTGTGCTCCATTTTCACTTTCACACACGTTCAATTTAAAACCTTATCCTGTATTTAAATATATGTACATTCTAAACTCATTTAAAATTTCAATAAAATACAAATTATTGAATTTATTTGAGTTCTTTATACTACTGAAGTACCGGTATTAGGCCTTCTTTTTAGTGCAGTGTCTTACTACCCGTTCGGTCTATACGCTTATTTACTAATTACTCTAAAGGTGTTAGGGATTAGGAAGGTTATATTTAGAGGAAGTGTACACACATTTGTGTGGCGGTGAGAGTGGAAAATCTGTTTTTTGGGAGGTGGGGGGGTGCTCAAAACATGTGACTGAGATAGGAGTCTTAATCTTCCCACCATTTGCAGTCTAGTCTACTGCAAGAATAGTGTGTTAGACCACCGAGCTGACAAAACTGATGCTAATAATTTAAAAATAAACGCAGGTAATATTATTTAAAGCTCTCCTACTCCAAACAAACTCAATAGTTTGGTTATGTAAAAAGTTCTCCTACTCCAAACTCAAGTATAGGATACAAAATAATATATAGTAAGTTGAACATGGCTTTGAGAAAATATTTGTTATTAGTAACTTAGACCTACCAAGGAATGGGGAAATAATGTATTTTAAACCATTTGTAAAGAACCTTACTAAATTGTTTTGTAAAATATGTCCAAAGATCACTTGAAATGATTGATGAATGGATCTGTCCAACCAGGGTGGAGATCTTTGATATAGTAAGAGAAAATGAGTGGTAGCTTAAACCCTTAACTGGATCAGATAAACCTAAACTTAATTTGTAGGTGGGTTTTTTTTATTAATAAAATAATCAAAACACATTCCATATATTTGACTTTTAAATATGCGTAGACACATCATAAAATAGATTAGTTTCTTGTTGGTGTAGGCCTATATGGAAGAGCACATTTCTTGGTTTGATTATATTAATCATCACCATCATCATGATCATTCGACATTTCCACCTCTGCGGGTCATCTGGCACAACCTCTTCCATTTCTGTCAATCTCTCCAAACTTCCCCCTCAACCACACATCTCTATTTCGCTCCTCTAGCTTCCGTGTCCTTCTGCGCTTGGTCCATCCATCTTGTCTGTGGTCGTCTACCCTTCTCTTTGTTCTGTAAGGCTTTCTTAGGCCTTCTGTCCTCCAATCACATCACATGTCCTAAACACAGTAACCTTTTTCTCTTCAGTGTCTCTTCTTATTTTATGAATTTTAAACCATTGCTAATAATTTCGTTCCTTGTCCTGTCTCTTCTTGTTACATTCTCACTGCCTCTCAGGAACCTCCTCATCTCTGCTGCCTGCAATTTCCTTAACTCTGTCTTTGTCCGTGTCCAGGTTTCAGAGTCGAGTGTCCATATTGGATGATAATATGCCTTATATAACAAAGTTTTGGCCTCTTTTCTTACCGTATAAAAACTTACAAGTTGATTGTGTCACGTATGATTCATTGCTGATTTAAGGGTTAAAATTTAGTATTTGCAAAATTTAATACCGTTAGTCTAGAACAACGATACTCAAGCCTTTTTTCAACTCACGGCACATCAATCAAGACGCTAAAAGTTGTCAAGGCGCACCATCAATTTTTTTAAGAAGAGATTCTATCATTAAATAACGGATACTAAGGTTGTATTTTAAAAGTATATTAAGCTTAAATTATATTATTTTTTTATAATTTTTATGTTGCACATGGATTTAAAGAGATGTCTTCACTTCTCCCAATTTTTTCTCACTTTTTTTTTATCCTCTCCTAAACCTTTGCGGCTCAACTGCTGACCCTTTGCGCCACACCATTTGAAAAAACAATGACCTGGTGTTCTCACACTAAAGGGTTTTATGTCAAATTGTAATTTTCAATTACTAAACTAATTGCTCATTTGACCTGTCTTATCGCTCAGGTGGTGGATGCTCGGGCCGGGCCTGGAACGAAATCTCTCACCAAGTTCAAGTCAAAGAACAAAAAAAAGTTGAAGTTGAAAAGCGACAACTCTCAGAAGGTGAAGAACAAGCACACCTACACGAAAGGCGAACAGTCCGGCCGGGAGGCGAGTCCGGGGGCCCTGAGCGATGACATCACAGGTAGGAGCCACATCTTGCGCAATCGATTGTTGAGGAAACTAGACACCGAGTCGGTGCAGAGGGCTCCCAGTGACCGCCCCACAGGTGAGTGCACACACATGTTCCTAGTGACACCACTTTCACTCGTTAATTCTTATAATTAAAGTTAGGTCAGATCCATTAGTTTACGAATCCAAATCTTGAAAAAGTTATAAACATAAGAGGATACACACACACATAATATATCTCTTTAACGATAACCTCTTTTTCTCTTTTTGCTTTTTTGAGGTAGTTTGTAATTAATATTTGGAAGAAGGTGCAGGAAAGGTAAATACAAACATATAAAGGCAACAAACACAAAATATAGCTTTTACAATGAAAAGAAGAACACAGTTCACACTTTACATTGCTGCCACTGGACAGAGAGGTAATGGTTGACTCTTAAAGAAAATCGATGGCTACTGCCCAATCCCCCCAACCTAGGTTTCATTCTATCGGAACTCATCAGGGAAGAGAGTGAAACGCGCAACGCAACATCCTAAAAGAGGAAACCAAAAAAAAAAGACTAAATGGAGAAAAATAAAATAAAGGACAAACACAGGAAATGGACATTGGATACGAATATATTGTGTTTGTTCCTCCTTATGTGTTTTCTATCCACCTTTCCTGCATCTTCTTCCAAATATGAATATAATAATAGAAAATACAGAAATAATCGGACACCATAGCTCGGTCGGTAGGGTGTCTGTCTACTGAGCTACGGGTCCCAAGTTCCATTCCCGGCATGGCCTAAAAATGTCTCATTGATGAAATGTGGGTTTGCCCTTTCACATTGATAAATTAACGGCCAGGGACTGGACGTTGTGCCTGTCCTAGTCTTAAGATATATTATAAGGGATATGAAGCCAAAACAGACCTAGAGAGCCGGTAGTGGAGAATATATGGCTTGAATATAAAACTGACCACTGACTGGAAATAGTAATGGATGTAAAGTAAATTAAATAAAATACAAAAATAAATGTAAACATTCTTTCATTATAACATTCACACATTCTGTTAAGTGTTAAATTACTGGTCTGGGGCCTGGTTGTTGAATTAATCTTATTCTATAATAGGTTCTGAACCACCAATAAGTAGTATTGGAGCTCTTAAACAAATTTCACTTAAAAAATTGGAATATATATTTTCTTAATCATTTGAGTCTTGAGTCGAATATCCTTATGGATTTGAGGGCCCCATCTCTACTTATAAAAGAAAGAATAAACTAATTTTGAGCAATAAATTGGCTAAGTGGAGCTAGCCACCATCCCTTTCAAAGTTTTTATTCCGAAAAATTGCAACCATACAACTTACTCAGGTCTTCAGAGCAAGACATAGCAGGTGTGAGAAAGAGAATACATATTTACTGGTGGAAACAATTTCTCACTTTGATCTACAAAATACACTTTTAGAAGGCCAAAATGTTTTTGCGCCATTATTTAACGAAACAAATTAAAAATATTATAGTGTTTCAACATTTGATCAAATTTTCTAGTCCTTAAATAAAATAAACGTAATATTAAAGCGTTTTCAGTAGTTTCACTTTATACAAACCAAATCGAGCAATTTTTTTACATCTACATAACTTTTAAAAATTAATTCCTGAAATGTTATAACTTATTATTGATTTATGTTCAACGTGACATTCATATGATATTTCATGGGAATTTTATACACTTTTGGCCCTCCCCTCAGGACTATTGACTAATAGGTACTATTGCCTTGAAATAGTTTTTTTTATGGTGTTTTTAGTGTGTCGTCGTCATTATAAATTTGTTTCCAGCCTGTGGCCGGGTCCGTTTAGTAAAATACCTGCATCTTCCACCATTCTTCTTCCTTTAATCGTTTCCATTCTTCTCTCACTTGAATACTTTCTGTTATCTACTCCGTTCATCTCTTTCTTGGTCTCT
This sequence comes from Timema shepardi, assembly GCA_902151425.1. Taxonomy (NCBI): domain Eukaryota; kingdom Metazoa; phylum Arthropoda; class Insecta; order Phasmatodea; family Timematidae; genus Timema; species Timema shepardi. Next base: position 27,742 of record CABFVX010001393.1, on the reverse strand, counting down.
CTTGCGGTATGTTTCCTACATACTTCATTTCTATTATTCTCTTTGGTATTCTCTACTTTTCCATCCTCATTACCTGCCCATACCATCTCAGTCTTGCTTCCTCTACTATCTCATGTACTCCAACATCCTCAATCTTGCTTCCTCTACTCTCTCATGTACTCCAACATCCTCAATCTTGCTTCTTCTACTATCTCATGTACTCCAACATCCTCAATCTTGCTTCTTCTACTATCTCATGTACTCCAACATCCTCAATCTTGCTTCTTCTACTATCTCATGTACTCCAACATCCTCAATCTTGCTTCTTCTACTATCTCATTTACTCCAACATCCTCAATCTTGCTTCTTCTACTATCTCATGTACTCTATCATCCTCATTACATGCCTATACCATCTCACTTTTGCTCCCTCTACTATCTCATGTACTCCAACATTCTCATTACATGCTTATACCATCTCATTTTTGCTTCCTCTACTATCTCATGTACTCCAACATCCTCATTACATGCCCATACCATCTCAGTCTTGCTTCCTCTACTCTCTCATGTACTCCAACATCCTCAATCTTGCTTCCTCTACTCTCTCATGTACGTCCTATGCCCTCACTCTTTCCCTCATAACTTCATTCTGAATCATGTTTCTCCTCATGACAAATAACATGTTCCTACCAAACTTTATTCCTTATTGAATCTAACTACTATGTGTTAAATAGAAGGCGAGGTTTGTAGCAACTATGCGGGTAACAAGCTGATTATTTTTTTCTTTCAGAGGACTTCATGTTTGACACAAGTGGAATGAGGAGCATCCCTTCCAGTCTTGCCCCAAGTCCCACCCCCAGTGATGACTTTGGTGTATTGCCCCTGATGAAGAAGAAACGAAACAAGTCACCATCTCCTCGTCGTTGCGATAAGATTAGCAAACATAGAATCTCGCAAATTCCAGTCAGTAGCTTCTTAGACATGAACTTCTGGAAAAGGTAAGACATTTTTAGTTTAAATAGTTAATATATATATATATGTGTGTGTCTATATACTTATCTGTAGTTTTTTCCAAACCTCTCGTAATAATATATGTTAATATAACTCATTTATGGTGTATATTTTTGATTTTACTATTTTAACAAAATAATTAGAGATTAAAATGGATATTCACAAGTTGGTTTGAAAAGTATCCATAAGTAGTTACAATGTGTGCTATATTCAACATCATCATCATCATCATCACAATTCCCTTCCACTCGCAGGGTCGGTCTCTAACATAAGCCTCTCCACCACTTTTCTTCCGCCACTTCTCTCCACACTCCCTTTATCCACCAGTCTTCCTCTCGGCTTCCTGCCCGCCACCTCCATTTCGAGCATCCTCCCATCTTCCATCCTCTTCACATATCTATACCACCTCAATATTCTCCTTCTCTATCCTATCCTGCAGGGAGGAGTTTCTCCTTCACTCTCTCCCTCTCTCTCACCCTGTCCATCATCCTCACTCCCTGTCTACTCTCTTCACTCATGTCCTATGCTGAGATTAAATGTATATTAGGGTGGTCTGTAGAGGAAGAACAAATGAAATAATGATGAAAGTTTTTTTAAGACATTGGAACTCGCCTCTGTGGCGTAGTTAGCTAATGCTCTAGTTTCGTGTTGAGCTAGACTGCCAAGGACAGGGAGATCAAGGTTCAACTCTCAGTCGGGTGAACTGGGGGTGGTTTTACCTAATTGGTTTTCCACGCTCCCACAACACAAATGCAGGTTAACTTCCTCTAAATTAAACATTCCCGATTTCTAACCTGTTAGCGTAATTAGTACTAAGCGTATAACCCGAACGGGTAGTAAGATGCGGTGCTAATAATAATTAAGTACTATGTTAGGTTGTTTGTTGCAAAGTTGTATTATTTTTTTTAATTTGATCACTTAGAATACTAAATATGTGTACTCTTAGCTTACCTTTGTAACCATCTGACCTTGCTCTTTGGCCTCTTCTGTGCTTTCCTGTCGACATCGTTAGTCTCATATGCATCCAGTACTCTTGGATCAATCCTTCCCCCCCATCTAAGTTTCGGTCTTCCCATTGGTCTTCTTACCTTTGGTTCTCCTAATTACACGTGTTTTATAATTCCCGCTCTCCCTTCTAAATATATTATTGCTCACTCATTCAAATTTCAGTGCTCATAGGGGTGACCCCAGCATAAAACTATCTCGCGACTTTAGTCCGCCACAAGTTTAAACAGACTGTCTCTAATTGTATCTTGATGTATCTATATAACTTATTAATAGGAACGTGTGACATTTTTTTTTTTTCAAATTCAATACAATATTGAGATGACAATATTAAAAACAATTGATAACACAAGACGAGAAAACTTCCTTTGAAAGTATAAAAAATGTAAATACTATTTTTAAAGGGAAAATGTAGTTTATAGATGGAATCCTTTAGACATTTGGGCTGTAGCTTGCTTTGGACTATTTTATATTCAAATATTTAAGATACAACTCATACACATTTTAAATGCAATTATTATTATTATTATTATTAGCATTCGTTTGGGTTATACGCACTTAAGCTATTGTGTAATGGTAGGGTGAATGTGTGATGGAATGGAGGACCTACAGTTTAACGTGGAATCTCGAACCACGGTGGAGGCCTGGCATTCCCCACATTCACAAGATGTCTTGTCAGAGGTGAAGGAAGGGTTTGGTAATCAGACAAACCTTTGCCGCGACCGAGGATTGAACCCCGGCCGCTAGCACAGAAGTCTGACACCTTACCCCTAGACCGCCAGGTCACAGACTTAAATGCAATTAATAAAATGGTGATAGTTGCATTATATACCATTTATGATTTAATTTTGTAGTGTAACAGTTTTAATTTCAAGTTTTGATTTTTTTAAACAATTTTTATAACCAAAACCTTTCTTAATGTATGCTGTTTTTTGGGGGGAAAAAGTGCTGCCTGCCCCTTTTTGGGTGTGTAAAACGAAAAGAGGTTTTCTTTTAGAGATATATTATATATTTGTTGGGTTTGTAAATTTTTTTGGGGCAGCTATCTGTTTTTTTTTCAATTTTTGAGATTCGTTTTTAACTTACAAGACTAGATCGAGACTCTTCTTTCTCCTCTGAGTGAGATATTTTCAAATCTTGCACATCCCTACTTATTAAGTGTGTTGTGGTAAACTATGATTCTATTTATGTTACATTTTGGTATAATTTTTAATATTTTTCCCCCCAGAGAGAAAGTATGTTGTGGGACAATATTCCGTGGCCGATATGGAGAGGTACTGGTGGATCCAAGATTTCTAAAGCCGTGCCAAGGCTGTGTCGTCTCCAAACAAGTCGACAAGGGGCCGTTTAGCCCTCCCGCGGTACCGCTAAATCCCCTCCCCTCTCCGTCCGGACTAGATGCTGTACCAGAGGTAACCAGTACAAACGGCAGTACAACGGTCAAGTCTTACAGCGACGCATCTTCCGACTCTGGTTACGATGAGTCGTCCAACCCTGGTTTGGGGGAGGCTAGCCACACTACCGTCATTCGTCGGAGTAACGGCTGTGAGGTTATAGTCCCCTCCAGCCCTCTCAAGGAGTTTCCCACGCATGGAGTGAGCCGGTCTCAACAAGAGGTGGGTGGGAAAGTCAATTAACGATGACTGGTTTATAGAATTTTCTTAATTTATTTTTTAAAGTATATCATTCATTGACTTACATACTTATGTACATTTTTTCATAAAAAAGGAAACTTAGTGCTGCTCCAAACATGCCAATCTGTATAGGGGCCAAAAGTTTTAAAGAACATACAAGTGCTCGATTTTCCTATCATATGTCCTATTTTTACCGTATACAATTTTTTTCTATTGTATGTACCTCTGTTGTGTAGAATGCTCACATGGTCATATGAAGCAATAATCTAACCACCCCCTTAGTCCTAATGTCTTGGCATATCAGTTCTTAAGCACAAGTTTTATGAAGGAATAAATGTGGTTGGTTGAATGGTTTACATTTCCTACTGCCAACATCTTCACCGAGTGGGTTTTGCACTTTATATTTGAGATCTGACTATTAGTTAATAGGGGTGTACCGATGTGAATACCGAAGAATCGTTATTGGGCGATTATTTTGTCGATTAATTGTTTTTTAAGATAAAATTTATATAAAAAATTTCTAGGTAGTGATCAAAATCTCAACAAAACACTTAGAACTGTTAACATTCTCTAAATCATATTCCCCAGTAGTTTTTAATAATCAATAATCGGGATCAAGCGTTGTAAATAATCGTAGCATGAACAATTATTTTAAACAATCTGTATCGGTACTCTGTTTTATTAAATCAATACACCTCTATTAATTGACATTTTAAAAATGTACATATAAGTTCCTAATCAAAGGGATGAGGAAGGAATATTTATAGAACATCGAATACACATTTGTCGGGGTAAAACACTAAAATAAACTTTCTACCTGAGTGTTAACCATTTGTTCTGGGTTTGATTCTTGTGTTTAGTCATTTTCCGTTTATATTTAAATTAATACATGTGAATGGGGAAGATTATATTTTTTATGCTCAAAGGAGAAAACGTTCAATATTAAATTTAAACCTCGTATGAAGAAGTGTTTATTTTGAAATTAAATTATTTCTTTCATTTGTCTTTTAGAATGTTGTTGGCTTTTTAAACTGTATTTTACCTCTCCCCCAACAGTTGCTTCCTAATATTATTGCCAATAAATATCGGTTCATGTCTCTTATAAAAGTTAAATTTAGCTCACTCTTGGGGTAACGATATTATCCAGTGTTGAAGTTGCCGTGAGCTCTTCTTAATATATCCTCTCTCCAATTGTGCTTTCTGATGTTCTTGTATATATTCCGGACTCAAAATCAAATTAATGTTACTGTATTCATCTGTAGATATGTATTAGAAATAGTATAAGCTACTTTTGTAATTTATTTTATTTAATATAAAATAAATACTTATGTTTTAAATATAGAAATCATTTATATGTAATATTCAGTTAGTTCCACTTTTAAACAAAGTTCTGCAGTAACCATAAATTATTCTTAGTTGAACGACACTTTCCTAAATCAAGTTTCGGCGTGTGATTTTAAAATAACACATTTTAATTCTATGTAATTAAATGTGTGGATGCGTTGCTGTCATCTCTTCCAGATATGTGCTAACATATACAATACTTAATTTTAATTTATGGTATCTTTGCCTATTTTATGAATTTTTACCAAATGACTTATTATCAAAGTTTGAAAGTTTTTTTTGCTGCGACACTGATCACTGGACAAGGTGTACATCTTTTGTAATGTGGGCTGCGTTCATAAAGAAAAGAAATGGTTTGTTAGCAGGATTTTTTTAAATAAAATAATAGATCTTTTAAGTATGTCGATCGAATTTTTTGTGGCCTTGTAAAAATAAATTTGAAAAAGATCCAGTTAGGATAAATATAGCATTTTTACAAAATTTTACTAGTAATTTTGATACAGCCAGGCTATTAATCAATTCTCTTCCACCTGTTTGGCAGCTATGGCGAATTTCTAATTCAGTTAAGTATTTGATTAGTAAGTTAATTATTAAATTAAGCCCCATCTGAAGAGTCCGTAAACTCCATATCCTTATGGTCCTTAAAAATGGAAATCACGTCAACACAGTCCGTATCCCTGATCACATGACCATGACAACCAATGAGAAAGTTGGAAACAACGTCCAATTAAACTCTTAGAAAGTAAATTTTCTAGAGCTAGGCACTATCAGACGTTATCTGTGAAGCAGACAATACCCCAGCTGAACAATTATTTACACACTCAACTATACAATATATTTTGATAAAACGCCCAGGAGAGGCTACATTTGAAAATTAGGTTAAGTACAGTCACAAATAATATATTTAAAACATGAGATAGTTAGTGTAATTGCTACACTATGCCATTGGTGTTTTATTTCAATGCACACATCTTTACTTTGTTGTGATTGGTAGTCCTTAGCAGTCTGTAAAAACTAGTCCTTAAAAAGAAAACTTCTACGGGGTGGTAAGGACTAAGGAATTAAGGATAAGGACCCTGTATACAGAGCATTTAGTAATGTGGAGTTGATCTCTTATGGAGTATTACGTACCTTAAGGATACGGATATGTAGATGGGGACGTTAGGCTTTTGTCATTTTCAAAAAGTTGTAGGTAAAATAAACATCAATTTATATATAATACTGTTAGTTTTCAATGATAAGAATAATGAAAATTGATGAAATTAAATAAAAATAAACCTATAAGTTCAAATTTAATGAAGAAGGCCCACCTTATTTTCCTTTGTTTTTTACCAATTTTCATTCTTATAATCATTAATAAACAGTGATAAATTTTCACTCTGTAGGCTATTTTTCTTTTTTCTTTATTTTTATCAATTTCCATTATAAAATAATTTTGCCACTAGGCCGCTTCATTGTTAAACATGGTGAGTGATAGGAAGACGAATAAATGTGACATTCCTTTTAAATATCCTTTTGATAAGGAGTTAGCCATTAAATTGTAATTAAAAAAAAAACGATTGGCCCAAAGTTAAAGTTATTTCTAGAGTTGGGTTGAATCCACTATTTCACAAATCTGAATTGCCAATTTACCTTCAAATCTAAACTTCGAATCTTGGAAAATATTATGAACATAAGAGGAAATATAATAGAATAATATAAAATAAAAATAACTAAATTTTAACATTTGTTCTTATAATCCATTCATTATAACATTCATACATTCAGATAAGTGTTAAATTACTGGTCTGGGGTCTGGTGTTTGAGTTCATTCTATAATTATGATTGGTTGTGAACCACCCATTAGCAGGTTTGTAGCTCTAAAACAAATTTCACTTAAAAATTGAACACAAGTGTGTTTTTAAGAGATTTGGCTTTCAAATCTTGAATATCCTTAAGTTGGTTAATTTGATAGGTCCTGCAAATTTGTTTAAAAGTGGTCCTGACTGTATATTTTGTTGAAGTCTTGACATTCAGTTTTATATTATTTGGTACTTTGATGCAAGTATTATTTACTGTGAAATGGTTAGAAATTAAAATTCTAAAAAAAAAACATGTCTGGAGATAATGTTGAAAAAATATCTTATGATAGTTCAGGATCCATGAAGTTGAACCTTTGAATTCAACTATTCTCATAACTATAACATAGTTTTTGTTCGCACATATGCACCTGTAATAATGTAATTAATATAAAACATCCTGATTTGTCAAGATTTCATTCAAGATTATTTGGTTATTATTATTAATAAAAATGGCAGCAATACTTTCTGCTATGAATAAGAGATAATACTCATTTTTTACTTTATGCATTTTATTGAAATAAATCCATCAATTTCTAGTCCGAAAAACTACCGCAATTTTGTTTCCAAATACAAATTAGTCGCTGTTTAATGTATCTACTTTACCAGTTTTAAAAACTACAACCCTCATGTTTGTCCAAAATGTGTTTGTAAGCACAACTCTCGAATCTCAGCTTTGCGAGACGCTCCTCCGCTGCCGATTGTGAAATTATTATATTAATCATTGAATATGGCGAGAGTTTGAATGTCATTGTCGTCGTACCCAGTCCTGTTCTACCCCTAGGTTACATGTTTATTACATTGGCCGAGCAGTCTCGTTCTTAACTGTACTGTGAGAATCTTTTTAATACAGTACCTTATGTCTGATTAAAAAGGCTGAGATAAACAGTGTACCGAATATCAGTAACCATATTAAATGACAAAAATATGGTTATGTAAACTAATACTGCCATTATTATGAAAGGAATTTATTCCTTAAAAAAAATTCTAGCATGTACGTTGTGATCTCATGTATTCTTAATAAGTAAGAATTATGCATTTTTTTTAAAATGGATGAGGTGTGCAATTTTATTGTCCGCCGTGGTTAAGTATTGTGTTGTATTTGGAAAGTGTTTTATTGTTTAAAAATGAGGTAGCCCGAGGGCTAAATAATTTTATAATAATGGAAATTGGTAAAACTAATGAAAAATGGAAAATAAATTACTAAGAGTAAGTTTGATAAAGAAAGTCCACCTAGGGAAAGAGAAAAAATGTGGGAATAATCCAAGGCACAAAGGCGACATATTCTACTTTTCTTCTGTCTTCTATAGTCCTACAGACGAGTAATCCAGTATTTGTGTATGATGTACTCCTTTCTTTGTGTTTGATAAAGGTAACAATGCTGAAATATTATACTATTTGTGTTAAAATGTGTGTGTGTCTGACTACTTGTACTATAGTAGACAGAATAAAGGAAGAAGATGTCACCTTTGTGCATTGGATTCTTCCAGCATTTTTCCTATTTACCCAGGTGGGCTTTCTTCATCAAATTTACTCTTGTTAGTTTAATTTCCCTTTTTTCTTTAGTTTTATCAATTTCCATTATTAAAAAAAGTGTTTTACTGTACAAGTTTATGAGAGTGATAAAAGTGTGGTATTATAGCAGATGGTTTGGAATGGTGATTAGAGAATGTATTCTGTTCCAAACCAATAAAGTATTAAAGTATATTAACGCTTTATATTTTCTGTTGTTCTTCTCTTACTGTTTCAAATATTTCCACATGTTATATAATTAGATTAATTATTGAATATCCTAATTATATAATATAGAAGATATGTCCACTTTTAAACAGATTAGATTTTTATTTTTGATCACATTTAAATGAGATCATTGTTTGAAGTGCAATCCAAATTTTATTTATATTTGGGAATGTGCAAACAATTCTTTCTGCTCGAAATATTGTTTCCTTCTTTAGAGAGGAGTCATTGTCAATTTTATTTATTATTGACTGTGCTATTTTCTAAACAATCATGTTACTTTAGCTTTGTGTCTAATTATAAATAATTATGTTTCACACTTTCCTTTTAGTCTCAATTTTTAGGATACATTATTACCAGGGTTGTGTGAGTACTTGAAAATTCTAGTTAAAGTTAAGTTTTAGAAGTTGTTTGAAATTGATTTTTGAAATTCTTCCCAAATTAAAAAAAAATTATAGTACTCTGAAATTTAATTTTATCTTGAAAATTTTGAATTGTATTTATTTGTAGGTACATTAGAATATTGTTAGATGTGTTTGTATACACTTTTACTTGGCAAATTAAAATTAATATCAAAGCATTTTTCAAGTTTGTTCTAGCATTTTTGAACGTATTATACGTACGCTAATGAAGACTGAACTGATTAATGAACACAGATGGCTGCGTGTTCTAACGCACTACTCTCACAGTAGACTAGACTGTTGACAGGGAGAACGAGGTTCAAATCTCGGTCGGGTCTACTGAGGGTGATTTTCCATTCCCCTTCCATGCAAATTTGCCTACACTTTATATGATTATAAACCCTCTCATTTCTAAAACCATTGGAGTAATTAGTACATATGCATACAACCCGAATAAATAGTAAGATGCTCCGCTAAAAAAATATGTCAAATGAACATCTAAACTTTTATCACTGGAAAATATAGTACTACAAATTTTTAATATTATGTGAGTTTCTATGTTGCAGAAAATATTTAAGTTTACAAACAAATCCAGTCTAATGACTTAAATACGTGATTAAAAAGATTTAAAAAGTTGACCAATTTACATAAATATGCCACTGTAAGATAGTCTTTCTATATCATGGGATTCGAAATAACATGAATGGTTATTAAATATTTACCCACCAGGAATAAACTTTAATGTTATATAAATTTATAGTCAACCATTTTTACTGGGTTAGTAATAAACTTTGGTGATTAATTTTTGTGATTTCTTTGTTATTTTCACAAAAAAAATCTTAAGTCAACTTTCTTATTTATTTTAAATGTGTAGAAAGTTAACTCTTTGCTTGATTTATTCTTTTAATAAGAGAGTATAAGCATACTTATGAATGACTTACATTGGATCATCTACTCGTATTGGTTGAGCACTAAAATATATACATAGTCGAGTATTAAACATTTAATTCTTAACACTACCATAAACAATATAATAAATAAGCCATTGAATGCTTTTTATAATTAAAATAACATTGCTGTTTGATCATTAATTTCTAAACCTATTTTCCTAAAGGTATCTAATAAGTGTGTGCATTTTTTTTTAACAACATGGCTAACTAAATCACTCGCTTATCCTAATTTCGGCAGTGTAGCGTTTAATGTAGACCTCTTCCTTCTCGTTTGCATTTCTTTAATAGCATACTCTAAGGTTGAATTAAAAAGTAATCGGGAAACTACGTCTCTTGTTTCAATCCATTAAGGATTTTGAAAGTATTTGATAAGTGACATGCAACCTGCCACACTTATCATTCAAACATACAGTACCTCATTTAACTTGACAGGTGTTTTTTTTTGTTATCCCAAACTTAACCAAAATGTCATACAATTTTATTTTTTCTAGCTAAATCATAGGCCTATCTAAAATATATGTATAATTGATGAACCATCATGATTTCTCACTTCTTTTTTTTAAATATTTGCTGATCCTTTCTTAATCTATTTCTTAGAAATCCTCAATGATAATTTCCAATTATTTCCTATGAATATATGGCGTTAATCTCATTAAATTTATGTTGTATAAAATTTTGTAGTATGCTGATAGAAGTGAGATAAACCTTATTTTTAATTGTTTTCACATAAATTTCTAATTTTCTATATGAAATAGAAATGTGAACTTATATAAATGTTTTAATTCTCTTACTAGATAGTTCAAATGTTGATTTGTTATTTCAAAGCGGTTCCACATTAATTATCGAAAATAGATTTTAGACTATTTGGCAAGTTAAAAATATGTTTACAGCAGTTGGGTCGAATATATTATTTCATGACTCAGAATACTTATTTTATCTACGAATTTGAATCTTGAGGAAAGATAAATATAATGAAATGATAGAAAAATAGAAATAGTAACTAAATGTTTACATTCTTTGCTATAATCCATAATGTTCAAACATTTAGTTAAGTGCTAAATTAATAGTCTAAGGTTTGGGCTTTGAGTTCTCCTTGAATTAAAATGAATCTGAATAATTATTAAGGCAGATTTAAGCTATAAAACAAAATACAATTCAAAATTTGACTAACCTGGTTTGGTGGCCGTATCACCTAATGCGCTACTTTCGTGTTGGACTAACTAGACTACTTATGACGAGGAGATCGAGGTTAGAATCTCGGTCAGGACAGGTGTACTGAAGGTAGTTTTTACAAAATGGTTTTCCACTCTTCCTCCATGCAAATGCAAGTCCACTTCCTAATCCCTAAAACCATCAGCGTAATAAGTACATAATCATATAATCTGAACAAGTAGTAAGACGCGCTAAAAAAAATAATGGGAGAATAATAATTATTATTATCTCAAATCTGATATTTTATCGAATCTTGAGCTTCCAAGCATAAAAGGATGATGAATTATTGTTAATGTCTTGGAATATTTAACATACCTAATTACTAACCAATAATGTTTTCTTCTCATCCAAGGTAACCGCGTCAATTTGTCAACCACATCTTGTTATTAGTCTTTTGTTCATCTACTTTGTTTTTATTTTCATTATTTTATTTAAAATAACTTTAAAAATAATTGATCTCATTTTAGATGCATGTGAAAGTATTTACCATTTACATTTATTTTAATCTCTGATATTATTTAAAAAGGATTCATAAGCACTGCCCTACTCCTATGACTACAATTGTATTAATTATATAATACTTTAAGTTTCACATAAATATATTAATTTGTATTCCTTTGTTCTGTTTACATCTAATTCGGTAACCAGCTTTTTTTTTTCTCCCAATCATATCTACCTTTTATAAAAACTTCGGGAATGCCAGGCCTCCACCGTGGTTCGGATTCCACGTTAAACTGTAGGTCCTCCATTTAATTCTCACAATCACCCTACCATTACACATTAGCGTAAGTGCGTATAACCTGAATGGGTAGTAAGACGCGGTGCTAATAATAATAATATAAAAACTTCAATTTTTACCAAGGTCATTGTCTGGTATTGGTTATTATAAACTAGGTAAGGGTGAAGGTCCACTTTTTCAATTGAAGCAAACGCAAATCAAATACATGAAATATTCTCAGAGTTGGATTGTTTGTGGTCAGTTGTTCATACTTTTTTTTAAATATTAAATTGTGTTTATTTATAAAACTTCATCCACTAAAATCCATTGAAAAATGTTATAGAACAATCATTTGTAATATTTTGTTATCTGATAAATCAAGTTCTTATCTTGACAATTCAATTAATTTGGAGGGTTTCTTTTCATATGAATATTAATTTTTAATGTATATAACAGTTCAGAAGTGCAACAATTGACTGTAAATTAAGTATTCTAGCTGTGGGTATTATTTATTGGCAAAGCTTCATGATTTTCGGAGCAAAGTTGAAGCCATGTCAAAGTTTCGAAACTTCACACACTCTTAGCAACAACCTTTGTGACTTGTCTTATAATTAGATAAGATTTAATGCAACTTGTAGATATCATCACCACCTGTTCCCAGCCTGAGGCCGGGTCAGTTTATTAAAATGCCTCCATCTTTCTATATCCTTCCACCATTCTTCCTGCTTTAATCTGTACATATAACTTACCTTAAAACCTTTCTATTGAAGCGTGCATAAAGATGATCTAATGTATCTCATTTTGGACTATCAATTAATTGATCTCATATACTTATTTAAACAGGATTATAAGTAATATTTTCTATTGTCAAGAAAACCCATTTTAATTCATTCGGTATTGTTTTATAGAAATCAAATGGTTGATTAGTGAATGACTAAGTGAAAAAATAATCTATAAATATTTATAGGGAGAATTTCAAGATTCATGTAGGTTATCCTCCTTATGTTCTTTGTGACTTAAAATTTCTTTGTGCGTTTCAAACTTAAATGGCAATTTGATCCATTGCTAATTTATCCAAAAAATGACAGCATAATATTTCTTTTCAATTTTGAGGCTCACCGCTCTCCATCTTTTGTTGGAGATGGAAATATGTGGCACATTTCCAAAATATCTACAGCATAGTAATCATCTATGTCAACTCACTCAAAAGCTTTTGGGATTAATGCCGAGATATTTTAAGTGTGTTGACATATTTAATTGTTTATAAAGTTAGTGAAATTATTTTGTGTTTTATGAAGTTTTTTTTAAAATAATTTTAGCTTTACATATTTAGCTTTGTTACACAATAAATGTACTGAGCTTAAAAATTATGAATAGCAATTTTTTAGGTTAGTAAATAATGTTACAAAAAAAAATTTATTTGCCATTAATATTGTATATAGGTGATTAAATCTAAATAATCCGACATTTTTAAAGTACAATATGGTTAGATATTAATAATATTTTTCTTTTAAACTTTTGTTTAGTTATTTATGAAATGTGCTAAGTTTTAGATCAGTAGTTTTTAGCCATGATTAAGGTTTCATTTAGTTAATTAATTATTTGAATACTGTATTTTGGCTGTTATGTTAAAAACGGTACGCATTGCTTGAATAACTCGGGACTGACTGTGTATTCACACATTGGTCGTCGAAAAACTAGCGCAGAACAGAAACGTGGTCACGTGACGAGACAATAACAAGATTTCTGCCTCGTTGGCGCAAGTTGTAACTCATCTCTAATTTGTATTGCCGGTAAATTTGATTGGCCATATTTCTCTATCTTTCTCTCCCCAACCCAATAAATATTGTTTTGTTTCAATTCCAAACACAATAGTGGTGTCTGGTTTCACAAGTAGCGGCTTACAAAATAGATTCTAGTGTCAAACTTAGCACATTATGTCAAAATGCACTAAACAGCTTAAACCAACTCTTTTGTGGCTGTGAAATTTCAAGAACCAAATTGAAAGCTTGTAAAATATATATTTTTCTTTACCCTAAAGTTTTGGAATATTAAAATGAATAGATAGAAAATAAAGAACTAAATAAATGTTATTTCATAAGTTGTATTTTTTAACGTTTTAATATTTTTTATTTTGTCATTTTTTTATTCACAACACTATTGTAATCATATATATCTTATAATATATTTCAATTATCTCATTGATTGGATTTTATTCATGTCATTTTCTGAAAAACTCTTGATTAAACTGCAAAGATAACACTTAAAAAAAATTAATATAACTATCCGCTAAATGCACATGGACGGTAGGATTTTTGAGGTAAGGGTCTTCTTAGAGGCGTTTTTTCCTAAATCCTTCTATATCTATATAGTGGGGTTCTGAAATTTAAAATGCCCCTCAAGAAAAATGTCCTTCATATCAATCAATATCAGTATCTACACAATGTGACTAATGATGCATTTAATCACATATCAACCAAGGACTTTTGTTTAAAATCTACATAACTTAATTTTTTTCAGAATTGTTTTTTACATCATTGAACTTTTCAAAACTAGTTTCTGCCCCTGTAAAATTTTACTTACAGGTTTTGTTTTAGCCTTAAAAGAAAACTGATGATAAAGCAGTCGAGAAAATTTCATTTTGGAAAATTTTAATACATAATTTCTCGTTCAGAACTTGTGGAAATCCATAGTACATTTAACATCTTCTTTTAATTTCTGACTTGCTCAGTGCAGGGAGCATTTCATATTAAATTAATAAACAATTATGATTAAAGAGTAAGGTCATATATATATATATATATTATTTTTTAATCTTAGAAAAAATTGTAAAAGTAAGAGATTATTTCCCCACATTGTTATGAATTTTTTCTTCACCTCTAATTTTGTTACTATGAATTCTTATTATATCAGTGATGCATTTATCTTAGTGGTAAATCATCGTTATGGGGTTTAATGAAGTTCCTCTTCATATGTTATAAAATGTAAAATTGATTTGACTGCTAAAATATATTTAAGCCCTTCATTTGCTATATGCTTCAATTTTGGCAATTGAATTTTTTGTCTTAATAATTTTCACGTGGGACTTCAAAAGTTAAAATACATTTTTTATTTAGGATTTTCTCATCTGGTAAAAACCTGAAAATATTAAATCGAAGAATAACTGTTTAGTAGCGTGAATAATCCTACTTTTTTTGTTTTTTTGTTGAATCATGGACTAAATATTACTTTATTGTGCTTTTTAAGCTTTTCTGTATGAACTATTGGCATATAATGATTATGTTAGAAATTCGGCTTTCCATGTCATACAAACTTGAATCATTTTGGTTTTATTTGATGTGTCTTGAGGGTGCTGCTTTTATTCGCATTGAACCAGCTTCTTTATAAGCTGATTAATTCGCTGGTAAACGATTATAAATATACGTTTTATTTTATACGCTTGTTCCATAATTTTAAGACTCGGCAAATAAAAGACGCTAGCCGACAAGTTTAACTTGTCCAACTTTAACACTCCCTCAAAACGAATAAATAGCTGATTTTACCAGCATCGTCTAAAGAAGCAGCATGTCAGCGCTTTTAAGAGTGACCAGCGAATGAGTCTGCCTTAATGCGCATCTGTGAGTCAGGCAGCTGGCTACAAACCTTATTTGAGACACACATGCACGGTGATTTTTTTTTTTTTTTTGCGCCGTGACACTTAAGACTGCTGGTTAAACCCCAGTGACTTCCCATTTTTTAGAAGTATTGTGTAAACGTTTGTCAGCTAGCGAATTTTGCAGCCGGAAATTCGCTCAGGGAAAGTGTCAAGGTGACGTCAAAAGCAGTACCGTGTAAATCACCTAATATTGGTCATATTTGCTGTCTCTTTGAAATGCTTCCTTGCTCTGTGTTATGATCAATCATGCTCTTTGCTAACTATGACTGAAAAGTTGATATCAAAGATGTTTGCAAGAATTATTAAAACATGTTACTTTTAAATAACATTGAATAAAAGCAATATAAAAAGTATTTCATGTAACAGTTATATAAGAAAATTGAATTAATTTGCAAAAATCCCGTACAAGAAATGTGTTTATGTACAGATTATATGTTTGAAAAATAATATTGGGGTACTTAATAAAATTTTATTATAATTACAAAGTTGCATTGGGATTGAGAGACAATGCACTATTATATTGTTACCGAGTAACATGCATTTGACAATTTTCCTACCATTTTATCTTTGCCTGAGTATCTTTAACACAAAATAAATGTTTGTATTTGTAAACTACAGTACACGCTTAATTATCCAGGGCGGTACGGTGTTTGCAATTTCGCCCGTTTTATTTTCTATTATTATGTATGTTGTTATGTTTACATGTCAGGTTAAATCTTTCAACCAAACATAAAGTTTTACTGGCCTGTATATTGCCGTACAGTCATATTGTAGCGTGTAGGGCGGGCCTTTTGTTGAAATTTTATTGAAGAATCAATAATTACCAACCCGATTAATGTGTCCCTGGATAATTGAGAATATACTAATTAATTTTGTATAAAGAATGCTTCCTTTATATGTACTTGATATATTTGATGTCTAGGTTATTTTTTCCTCAGAGAACACTGATGCAACATAATCATGTATTTTATAAATTAAAAATCTAATAATGTCTTCCACTCTGCTCTCATTTGCACACTTGCTGCTATCTGTTCCTCCCAACTCTTCCTTGGTCTCCCCCCTATATAATCTTCTTGGAATCCTCGAACCTTCCATACTCATTATGTGTCCATACCATCTCTATATATCTTGTGACAGCTAGCATGCTCCTCAAAAACTTCATTCTCATGGCATCCACTTTCCTCGTTTTTCTTTGATCCAAAGTCCACGTTTCCGATGCATACGTACTACGGGTATGAAGTAGGCTCTATACAACACTTCCTTACACTTGAAGGGCACTTCTCTTTTCCATAGTAGGTATCTTGCACAACTTTACTTACAATTCTGTGTTAAAAAACTTATAACTTTGTTAAATTTATATGATATATGTAAATTAGCTTACATTTATGTCAGTTCTGAAAGCTTAATTTGTTGTGTATTTCTGCACTTTGAATTATTTCATGTTGAGCAAGTGAGTTTAGGGTTGTACAGGCTTAAGCTAGGGTGTCTAACATTTTGAAAATTACAGTGCTACAACAAATTAAGGCTAATAATATAAAAATATTTATTTTAATGTTACTGCGAAATATAGAGATTCTTGTCAAAGCACTGTGTATACTCTATTATATCTGTGCTCTATCAAGGAGACTACCAACATTTTTAAATGTTCCAGTGAAATCATAAACTCTTATTTGAAAGCGAGTTGAGTGGACCACTTCTTTCTCTTATTTCCTAAGTGCATTGAGTCTTTTATATTTTCCAGAAACTATTTCTTTCGTAAAACATTGGTCAATACCTTTTAGAAAAATATTTAAATATGTATGTAGGGACTCTATTTAAAAACTTTTATAATGTATATGTTATCTCACTCTGTTAGAAATGAATAATTAATATGGGATTATTTATTAATTTTCTTAGGAATATTTTGTCAAACTAAATTGTAATGGAAATTTGAAGTTGAGTATTCGGTATGGATAATTATGTCGGCCTTACACACTAAGGCCCAATTTTACAATGTCATGTTATTCTATTCGTTAGGGCTTAACATGAGGTTAAGCGATAACGACCACTTCTTTTGATTTTACAATGTTTGATTAGCGCTAATGTTCCCGTAAATGTGCTCGTAAAGTTAACGCGAGGTCTACCTTCCGGTTAGCAAACATAACGTCCACATTAACAACGTTAAACACTCCGCCATATTGTTTTCAAGGCGATTGTTGTTATTATTAAAGTGAGGTTACTTTTATATATATTATGAAATGGCTGATTTATTGTATGATTATGACGACTTTGATTGATTAATTAATTCAATCAGCAACATTTTCTCTTCTTAGCTAAAATTTACACTTCGTTCGCGTTTATGATTTTCAACAGACATTTTAGCAGGAAAATAAATACGATAAAATATAGCAGATAACCTCAACAAACTTGATGAATTGAACTCGTTTTGATTTATTTTTTCATAACAGTTCCATATACGTTGTAATGACTGTGTTATATTCTTTATGGCCAAGTTAGGCCAATCAAAAGCTTTGACACAAATCTAGCACTCCGAGAAAGTTAACGCTAAGAACTAATGGAAGGCACCTATCCGTAATTTAACGCGCACATAAAAATAGTATTGTAAAACGCAACGCTAAGTTTAACCAACGGTTAGGCTTTACAAATGGTTAAGTTACGAGGACTTTAACGTGACATTGTAAGATTGGGCCTAAATGTCACAGTTGTTTTAACTGAAGGTTGACTCCATTAGTCTGAAATTTAATCTTATTCTGTTAGTGTTTGTTTTTTTCCTCTCGTAGCTTACCGTAATTTCTTTTGATGGATACTGATGTATTTTATCAAAATTCACCCTTCTTCTCATGTCCCCTTAGATCATATGGTAAGTTACTGATAGTCAATACTGTTTATATTTAAATGTTTTACTTTAAATTTGATAGAAATGCAAAATAAAAACAAGTTTTTAGCTTACTGCTTGTTTGGGTTATACATATATGTACTAATTATTATAGTGTCTTAGGGGTATGAAAGGTTGAATATGAAGGAAGTGTACCCACATGTGTGTGGGGGAGAGAGAGGAAAACCACCCGGCTGTAATCGAGCCCTGATCTCCCCGTCATCAGCAGTCTAGTCTAGTGTGAGAGTGTGACATCTTAAACCACGTGGCCACCGAAGCAGATATTAACAGTCTTGAAAGATTTTTAAAATACAAGTTGCATCAGGGGTCTCGATAATCCATTAGTGATTAATTTTGCTCTGTAAGATTGTTTAGATGCATATTAGATTAGTGAATTATTTTGAGTTTTACAAATAAATATGATTTATTTTATAATATGTATATTTCGTCAATGTTCCACCCTTGTTGTATAATTGCAAAAAGATATAAAAAAAAGCTCAATATGTGATTTTTGACAAATGTACAGGTTTGTTTCAATTTGTTACAAACGAGCTAATTGTACAAAATATTATTCCTATGATGTATTTTTTTATGTATGTATATTTTGTTCTTTAAATCGCCAAACTGTTGTTTTATGAAGCGGTTTTTCAGATTCTCCTGTCATTTTTAATCTGTGTCTACTGTTATATTATAGAGGGGACGGTTTTTGTTCTAGTGAAATAATACATCCTTAACTTACTTATCTTTAGGGTAAGTGTCCAATTTTTGGTTTACCAATTTCCTTCCTATAGTGTTTTTTTGGTTCCCTCTAATTCGAGAAGTTACGTTACACATTTCATCCTCCCCCTGATGAGTTTTGGGGAGGGGGGGGAATAGAACGGTGATGATCGATTTTCTTCAAGAGGAGGCCACTACCCCAGTGGCAGCAATGTAAAATGTGAAATGTGTTGTTCTGTAAAAGTCATATTGATCTTTGTTCCCTTTTTTTATATGTTTTATATCCACCTTTCCTGTACCTTCATCCAGATATGAAGTAGGAAAATACCTCAAATTGAAAATAAATTTTGCTTTTAAAAAAAATTACAATAGCATTGCTGTAATAATTAATTTTGTGCTTTATAAATAATTGCAGGAAAAAAGTGTATTGTTATTGTGTACTTGACGAACTGTGTTGTGATTAATTTACTCTCCTTGAAATACTTTTGTAGATTGTAATTATATACATCATTAATTCAAAACATATTCTCTCGTTTCTTTTCTTGAACCGACACTCTTACCTCCATCTAACACAGTTTAATACAAAATAGTGTCCCCATATGTATTTTTATTGGAGTGACATTTGTAGATTGGTGAGAACCAAGCAACAACTTGCTTTTTGGATTGCTGGTTGAAATTTTATGTTTGGATATGGTTTTGTACATTCAAATAAACAATAATAATAAATTGAATAATATAATTCCAACTAGAAGTAGATACAATAGACTTGATTATCTAGGACTTGCACAGGTAATTTAATTGAAAGACGTGGGTAATTTAATCTTATGGTAGTTTTAATCTATCACAACACTTAACAAATAGTATTTTTTGTTTATTTCCGGAAGATTTGAGACTCCAGTATCTCGCACACTGCTATAGCAGTCATCTAGTATCTGATCCACAGGCTCATACACACACTGCTTAGTCGCGTCTCCAGCCAGCAGTATGATACAAACCAATACATACCACCTTCCAAGTGTGTTGATAGTGGTGCCAAACTACAAGGTTAACCGACCTCGGTGGTCTTTAGGTAAAGTGCTCTGATCAAAACCCAATGTTCGTGGGTTCAAACCCAGCCGCCATCGACAAATTTTTCTTGAGCGATAAAAATTTGGAACGCAACTTTCTTTTGAAAGGTCTCATGTTGATTGTGGTATGTAAAAGAACCTTGGAAGTTATGTGATAATACCTTTTACAACAAAATTGGTAGGCCCTTTCGCTCTTGCTGATAAGAATTCTCGTGTCTCATATAGCGATATAATCAGTGGTCCAGAATGTGTACATTAAGTATCTCAACTAATATAAGCGCCCCTCGTAGTCTCCTTGACACCTCCATCCAAACGGGCTAGGGCCGTGATGGGTGTTCCCAAGGATAATAGGGGAGACCATCTCATTCAATTTATTATATCAATTTATTATTCCATGGTGACCTGGTGGTCTAGGGGTAAGGTGTCAGACTTCTGTGCTGGCGGCTGGGGTTCAATCCTCGGTCCCGGCACAGATTTATCTGATTACCAAACCCTTCCTTCACCTCTGACAAGACATCTTGTGAATGTGGGGAATGCCAGGCCTCCACCGTGGTTCGGTTCCCACGTTAAACTGTAGGTCCTCCATTTCATCTCACAATCACCCAACCATTACACATTAGCGTAAGTGCGTATAACCCGAACGGGTAGTAAGACGCGGTACTAATAATAATAACACAGGTATCGTGTCTAAACATGAATGAGCTAATAATACCAACAATAAGTATAGCATCCATGTCGGAAACTGGCAAGTATTTTCAAAATACATCCAAATATGGTCAAGGGCTTTTAGAAACAGCCACTGGCATTGTGAGGTTATTTCCAGAGCTGTAGCGTTGGAGTTTGATTCTGACTGTGGCTTTAAAATAAAAACTGATATTATAAAAAATAAATCATTCTATGATTTTATACTTTATTTATTTTTTAAGACCAGTGTTTGTAATTTGGATTGACAAATTTATTCACACACTGTCACATAAGCTTCCCATGAAGTCATCTCTATTAGAGCATTTTACTCCACTTAGTTTGTTATTACTAATTAATATATTCAATACACTTTTGAAAGAGTCCGAGTCGAAAGTTTGGCCTACCGACTCCACAGCCCGGGTTATTACTACTACATGGAATTTTTAGCAAATTTAGCATAGTGATGTTATGTTTTCATTTTAAGTGTGGTTGAGTAAAAAAAAAATTTGGAAATGTTTGAATCGAAGGTCTATGGTCGAACTTGATTATAACGGCCTCAGTTATTCCGTCAACTCACACGTCATTTTTTCAGCAGTCCGATCAGACTAGTTTGTTAATGTTATAAAAAACACACTGTTTTAGTGTCATTCCCACTTGGTTGTAGCATTAAAAACTTCTTAGATATCTTACTTTAAATTGTATTTAAATGAATGTATGTCTAAAAAAAAATGGCTCTCAAAATGAAGAGAGAACTAACTCTACTTCATTGTCATTGAGCTGTCTGGAACTGTCTCGTGTGCGCGTCGAAGCTCAAAGCCAAGGTTGGTTTTTTTTTCATACATGGGCCTATATTTTTTATAATCTTGGTAAGCTACAGCTTATTACGGGGGAACAGGCCTAAATATAAGCTATGTAAATACTGTACTTTTTTTAAAAATATTCTCTATTGATAAATTTAATTTGAAATTTGTGAAATGCCCTTCCTTACAAGCTATTAAGAGTGTTCTGTTGGTACATCTATTTATAACATAAAAATTTGTTTGTCCTTTTTGATGAAGCTATAACCAAGATTGACTGTATTTATAAATAGGCTACACTTATTTTATCTTCTTCTACATAAACACAAAGGGATATATTAAAGAGGTTCATTGAACTTTTATGTATATTAAGAAATATTAAGCCATTCAAATAAAGGATGAAACAAACTAATCTTTTTCATTGTTACTAGTCGCGTGAATCCTAAGCAATTGCACAAATTTTCTTAGAAACATCACCCCTTCTTCATTCATTCAGCAAGAGATAGGTGGGGGTGGGGGGTGTTAATTTACTCATCCTTACTCTATTTCCAGTGCCAATGTAGCTGTAACCACATCAACACTGTCCCTCCTAGGTGGTTGGAGTTTTCCACAAAGTGATGTTCCATATGTTATCACCGAGCAAGTGCCAACATAAAGCTAGCTCTAAACCACTTTTAGCCGCATTAGACTAAAAATATACAAATAATCTATTACTCACTGTGCAGAAAATCATGCCTTATCCACCTTTAACCACAGGAGCTAGATAAAGAAAAGCAGTCATTACCTTAAACTTGTTTTACTGTATTTTAAAATGAGGTTATTAAAGAGATGATTAACACTTTTAAAGCTTCTTGGATGACCACATGGTCTAAGGCGTTACTGTCGGTTGAGTGTACCGAGGGTGGTGATTTTTCCATGCAAATACAGGTACACTTTATCTTGATTCAACCTTTCTCATCCCTAACTCATTAGTGTAATTAGTAGATAACCTTAATAGGTATTTAAACGTGGTGCTAAAATAAAATTTTGTCTGTGGAAGTAATTGAGGCCTATTCTGATTCATGCCTAGGTTCAAACACAGAAACCAATTCCCAGAATGGTAATTTACCACTCAAAGGACCGAGCCTGATGTGTAGTCAGTTCAATACAAATATTAATTAAATTTACTTTGGATTATCTATTAAACGATAAAATCATATCAGTTTGAACCAACAAATGGGACTCTCTCTATACACTTTTTATGTCGTCTCATTGAAGTAACTCCAAAATAAAGATAATTGGACCGAGTAAAATATCAGAATCAAAAGAAGAAACTAGAAAAGCCGAACAACAAAACTTAGTTGTTATAAGGAAAAATAACTTTAATTAAGGTGCGGCAGAAGGGAGCGCAAGTACTTTTACAGCTTTTATAGAATTTAAATTTTTTAGCCAAAATAAATCATATATTTCTCCAATAGCAACATAGAGTTTAGTTTTTTGCACATGCTAATAGCAACACATCTTGAATATTTGTCAAGGGTGTCCTGGAATTTTGGCAAAACTTTTGTCATTATTTAAAAGGTTTTGACAAATTTCCAGGACACCCTTGATAAGATATTTAGCATGTGAAGAAAACTAAACTCTATGTTGCCACTGGAGAAATATTCAATTTATTTTGGTCAAAAAAAAAAGAAATGCTATAAAAACTGTAAAATTCCTCCCGCTCCATTCTGCCTCACCTTAAGGCCTACCCAAATATTTTTTTTCTCGCCGCGTATTACGTTGGTTTGGGCATGTCGTGAGGATGAGAATGGATCGAGTGATGAAGCAAATATATGAAGGTAGAGTGTGTAGATCAAAAGGAAGAGGTAAGTCATGTGGCTAAATGTTGTAGACGAATGTGTGAAAAAGAGAAACATTAATAGTTTTAGTAAAAAAAAGCATGTTTGACTCGATGTATGGATGTTGTTGAAGTGAAGGGAGTATGTAAGGATAGAGAAGAGTGGAGAAAGTTAGTGAGGATGGATTAAGTATGGAGTTGTTGTTTTTTGAGCTATATGCACAGTTTCTTGCCTAACCCGTAGGGGAAGAGCGTGATTAGGTATCTATGTATATTATGTATGATAATTACTCTACCGTGGTAAATATGAAGAAGGAAGCATTTTAGAGGTAATCTACCCGCATTTTCATGGAAGGAGAGTGGTAAACCATATAGGAAAAACCAGTCCCTAGTAGAGCTGATCGGGATTCAAGCCCTGATCTCCCCGTCATCAGCAGGTCAGTCTGACGCGACAGTGACACATTAAACCATTCGGCCACTTAAGAAGGTACCACGGTCTAAAATAAAGTTTCAACATGTTTTGCGTACAACGTAATAACATCTCATAATATAATTATACATTTCAAACAAACAGATTATTTACATATTTTTGGATAATAATAAACGAAGTATACACCACAGTGGCGTGCCAATTAGCATGTAAAGAGGGGGAGGGGATCTCCACAATCTGCACCGACTATACTCTTGATAGAGTTTTTTTAATGCCAGTATTAAGCGTGTTTATAGTAATGGAAACCTTAGTCGTGATCCAAGGCCGTAGACAAGGGAGGGAGGTTCGGGGTTTAACCCCCACTTCCTTACTGAAAGTTGACACTAAAAAACCCGACTTATTTACAGTTTAAACAAACACAGGAAAATACGAGTATATACAGAGTCTACAATAATTGGTGTCAACTATTCTAGAGGTTTATTCCCATCAACCAAACACTAAGAAAAGTTCATATAAACTTGGGTCTAAAAACTCAATAGTTCTAGAGTTATAAGTGTCTATTAAATTCCAGGACAACCTCGACATATATTCAACAATTTCTGTTGAGGTCATCATGTGAAGATAACTAAACCCTATGTTTGTACTGAAGCAATATTTGATTGATTTTGACCAAAAAATTGTTTTACTATAAAAACTATAAAAAAAAACTTTTCTCGCAGCCACTACATTCTCGCCTTAGTGCGTATAACCTGAACAGTATTAATACGCTGCTGACAGCTTTAAAAAGTTACTAGACCAAATTATGTATCCCTACGCCGAACCAGATGACCTGCAAAAATATGTGTTTAGCAGCTGTCACTTCTGACGATCAAAATTTAGGTATATTTCTTTGGTGCTGACTGACAGCTCACAGCTGACAGTCAGCACCAAAGAAGCCATGAGGCTACTGTAAATTATGTAATCAAGGATATTAATTACAATAAAAAATCTCTATATAGCTTCTAGAGGTATTTAATATCAGTATTTTTTCTTTGCCTCCGGCAGTTGTGAGACTGTGCCCCTGTGCCCCACCCCCCACCTTTAACCGGAGATCGTACCTCGGTTTCAACCAATTTAAATTATTCCAAATATTTAGTAGAGCAAATTGATTAGATATACTTTTTTATTTTTATTTTTTTTGCTGTTTGCTCAGGCGAATTACATTTCTTGATTACTACACTATGAACACATAAGAAAGGGCCTTTTATAATCGTTAAAAAATATTGTTTATGGTCAACATTGACTACATTTTACCCGCTTCAATGGCCGAACAATCTAATACGTCGCTTCCGTGTAGACTGGCCTTCTTATGACGGGAAGATCGGGGTTCGAATCTTGGTCGGGTCTACCAAGGGTGTTTATTCTAAATGATTTCCCATTCTCCTTCCACGCAAATGTGGGCAGCTTACCAATAAAGTGCTTCCTTTCTAATCCCTACTCCATTAGAGTAATAATCATATACGCTTATAACCTAAACAGGTAGTAAGAAATGGTAATAAAAAATAAATACCTTAAAGCATTTTACTAAATATTAATATTATTTTATCAATATTGAAACTGTATCTATCAGGAATTACAGTTACAGTGTATTTGACTTGACGAGTGAAATATACAGTGGCGTAACTAGGGTGCAACAAGTGGGACACGTGCACTGGGCGCAATTTTTATGGACACAAAATGAGCAAAAATTCCGTGTGTGTGCCCGTGGTATTCATCGTTGGCATATTGACGTTTTGCCTTTATTTCCTGTTTCCCTAATTTGCGTTTCCGGTGTGTGATTATTTCGTTGCTCAATATAAGTTACAATATTATTATTATTATTATTATTATTATTATTAGCACCGCGTCTTACTACCCGTTCGGTTTATACGCACTTACGCTAATGTGTAATGGTAGGGTGATTGTGAGATGAAATGGAGGACCTACAGTTTAACGTGGAATCCGAACCACGGTGGAGGCCTGGCATTCCCCACATTCACAAGATGTCTTGTCAGAGGTGAAGGAAGGGTTTGGTAATCAGATAAATCTGTGCCGGGACCGAGGATTGAACCCCGGCCGCGAGCACAGAAGTCTGACACCTTACCCCTAGACCACCAGGTCACCAACACAATATTATTATTTGTGGCATTGTTATTTTGTAACTGGTATAGTAACGAGTGAACGCGTCTATGGTCCAGTGGTCAGAGCTTCTGTCTACAGATCCACAAGTCTCGGGTTCAATAAATTAGCCAAGTTTTTAATAGAACAGTTTTCAAGGGTTCGTAATTTTTGTATTTGCCAAAACAATTAGTATTTGATTATTACACTAACGTGTGAGAACAGTACTTTTAACGTTTGTGGTCAATCAAATCGATAAAAACCTCATATTTAATTATAATTCTACAATATACAGTTTAAATTTTAACAACGGTTAAATTGTTTAGCGCATGAGCAGTGCGATATGCGATTGTTGCAGCTAGCGCTGCCGGACGGCTGGAACTGGAACTTCACCGGAACGATGTTTTCGCTCAGTCCGAAACAAGTGGTCTTCGACACAAGAACCGACTATGGTCGGTGTGACTCATCTTACTGCAATGCCGGCTATTGATTGACTCGCCGTTTCCAAGGTGATACGATAATATTATCTTCATAAACACGTTTACAGGTATGTTCGAGTTATGTTTAAAGACTATTTTTAATACACTAATATTTTATTGGTCTTATACTTGCTACTAATTCAAAATTATATACTGTTTTAGTTTGACACATCTCATAGTTTGCATTAGGTTATAAAATTGTATTCGTGTCCTGACAATTTTAAGACTTCTTTAAGTTTACGTATAAACTCTTTATCTAAAATCATTGCAATTAGTAATTAATACAAATAATGTTGTGCCTAGAAAATGACCACGTTAGTATTTAATTGCCATACATTTTAAGTATGAAAATAAAATAAATCACGAAATAAACTAAATATTTATACATGGATATGAATTAGCTTAGCTAAGATTTTTGGAAATATATATATATATATATATCTGTAACTATTTCTGACATTAATTTAATCAACGAATTGCAATCATGTAAGTTTTGGGTTAAAATAATATGTTTGATTATACATTGTTGTATTTTGATAAGAACACGTTTAAACTTTAAATATTAATTACTTGTTTTTAAATGTTTGTTTTTTATTCATACAATAGAAGTGTCGTGATAAACCTTCCTTTAACCAACAATTAAATTTTTAAAGTAAAATAAAGTATTATTGCAAACACTTTTTAAATCGTACAAGTTTGTTTCAAACAAGAATAGATTTATTTGACTTGAATAACGTTCTCGCTATCTTTGCAACAGGCTGTGGAATTCCGGTGTTAAATGACCTTGTTATTGCGTCAAGTTTCCCGTACAGGTTTTCTTATCAAATTTATGGTTTGTACCACGATTTTTTTTAAATTATTTAATATTAAGTAAAGTAGGATCGCCACAGAAATAACTCTCTCTTACCCTTCTAAAGAGAACCTAATCAACATTTATGATTCAGTATCACATTCGACAAATGGTTACAAATGATATCTGCAACTGTCACTTCTGATATATTATTAATGTCTATAAAAACACTAATACTATAGTAGAATGTTATCAATAGTGGCCACAAACAAAAATGTTTATATTTTCTAGAATACCCTTCCTATAAAAACATACCTTGATTTTCTTATGAAAGGACATTTGTAGCACCTTATAGAAAATACAAACGTATTTTATTGTGGTAGGTATTGATAATATCTTTCTAAAGTGACAGCTGCAGATCATATGACTTGGCGTATGAATACGAGAAAGTACCTGTGGTAGCTT
>CABFVX010001392.1:96021-168559 GCA_902151425.1 Timema shepardi | reverse complement strand
GATACCTAGAACATCCTCGCAAGTCTTGCATGTCCATACACGTGGTCATGCATGTGTCTGCATGAACAATGTTTGTGTAAAGATGATTTCACCTCAATCGACAGAGAAGTGTATGCAAATTATTCTAACTCTACCACACACGTACCTGTACTTCCATACGCTCAAGAGCACTAGTTTATAACTGGGACATTGGTAAAGGGGGAAAAGGGGAAATATATCATTACCTCACTTGGGTGAAACACGTGTACACAGGCGTCATTTTATTCTAGGCTGGTTTGAATGTCATGGGAAAGCTGGGGGATTAAATCCTGGTCAGGTTTAGTTACCGCTTTTCAGCCGTTGTTGCGGGTATTTTAATCTAAATAATTATATTATCTCTAAAGGTCATCCATAAACAACATAACGCCATTTTTATTACTTTTTTCGATCCTTTACCCTCACCATGTATATATATTTACTCTTATCCCTCCAAACTGTGTTTTACTTACTATTCACATCAAGAGTGGATTGTCATTATTTCATTTTGAATGATATGTGACACTCAAATACAGCTCAGAATATTAAGTTACCTATAAGTACGTTTAATAACAATTAAAACATTAAAAATAAGCGGTCTAGGGGTAAGGTGTTGGACTTCTCTGCTGGGTGTCCGGGATTCAATATTTGGTCCCGGAACAGATTCATCTGATTTCCAAACCATTCATTAGCCTCTGACAAGATGTGTATTAATCACTACTTATGAATGTGTGAAATTCCAGGCCTCCACCGTGGTTCGGATCCCACGTTAAACTGTAGGTCCTCCATTTAATCTCACAATCACCCTAAAATTACACATTAGCATAAGGGCGTACAACCTGAATGGGTAGTAAGACGCGGTGCTGATAATATTATTTTCTTAGTATTTGAATTCAAGTATAAGATCTGTGTCACATGACACTGTGATGAACACACCTTCAACACCTCCCCCCCTCCCCCACACCTCCCGTGTAAAGCCATGTAGATAGTCTCAATCCCAGTTGGGTCTACTGGGGATATTTTTTATAATGGTTTTTCATTCTCATTCCACGCAAATAAAGATATATTAAAGCTAAAATGATTCCTTATCCATTATAGAAATGGTCATATTTGCATATAACCTGAAAAGGTAGTAAGATGCGATGGTTATTATTATTGTTATTATTATTATTATGTGTTCTGTCATACGAGAGGTACATTCCTTTTGTCAGTGAACTTAATTAGCCAATATGCCGTCTCCTCTGCCTCGTCCTTGAGCTTCCAGAAATTTCTTCTTTCCTTCAATTAATCTAATATTTGAATCCTCCTTCTTCCTAAGCTCCTCTTTCCCTCAAACTTTCCTTCTATGACGTCATACAGAAGACAGATTCTCCTAAGGATTTGTCCAATTCAATTTGAATGTGGTAATATGGGAAAAAGATATATATATATATATATATGTGTATGTATATTATAGGAGGGCGGGTACAGAATGAACACCATCAAATAGGCCTAAACGCATATGTACTAATAATTTCTCTAAAGTGTTAATGATTAAGAAGGTTTAATTTTAAATAAAGTGTACCCAAATTTGCAGGAAGAGTGAAAGAGTGCGAACCCATTTATATAAATCACCCTCCAGTACATCCGATCAGGATGTAATCCCGATATGACAGACATCACCAATCCCAGTCTATTGCGAGAGTGACACCATAGACCACTATACCCCTGAATCAGGTAATTGCTGAATTTTAATGGGACGTTTATTTCGCTTTAGTTAACATTTTCTGTTCAAATTCCACGATGCTCATATTAAATACTAAAGGATTTTTTTTTAAGATTTCTGAAGCAGAAAATTAAAATAAACTTAAAACTTATTTAATGAAGAAGCGTTTTATTTTTTTGACAAACTTTTTAAAGCACTGTTTCCCACTACACGTTCAGGTTATACGCTTATGGTTTTAGGAATTATGGAGGTTATATTTAGAGAAAGTGTACCAAAATTTGCGTGGAGGAAGAATGATAAACCAATTGTAAAAAAAAACACCTTTAGTATTATTATTATTATTATTATTATTAGCACCACGTCTTACTACCCGTTCAGATTATACGCACTTACGCTAATGTGTGATGGTAGGGTTATTGTGAGATGAAATGGAGGACCTACAGTTTAACGTGGAATCCGAACCACGGTGGAGGCCTGGCTTTCCCCACATTCACAAGATGTCTTGTCAGAGGTGAAGGAAGGGTTTGGTAATCAGATAAATCTTTGCCGGGACCGAGGATCGAATCTCGGCCGCCAGCATAGAAGTCTGACATCTTACCCCTAGACCGCCAGGTCACCCAACACCTTCAGTACACTCGGAAGAGAGTCAAACCTTGATCTCTACGTCATAGGTGATATAGTCTAATGCGATAGTTGAACATAAGGCCATGTTTTCACTGAAGAGGGTTACCCAAAATTAATTTGGTTTTTATAAAAAAAAACTGTAAAAATACTCCCCTAGCTCGCGTTTACATCCTTAGTGTGTAGAGTTTATGCGCCAGTCGCAAAGAGTTTTTAAATCTTTTCCCCTTTTTTCATGCTCATTTTTTAAGTTTCAAATACCGCGAGATATCGTCCTATAAGCATGGAAAATATTGAACAGTCCCATGTTCCAACAGTGTCTCTAGACCCTCTCCAACTCCACATCTCGGGCGGATAGTACCTCTAGTGTCTACTTACTCCATTGTCCATCCGTCCCCCTCTTCAAGTTGATGTATTATTCACGACAGGTGGGCAGCTAGCATTACAGGATCCAGTCATACACGTGACAGGACACCGACACCACAATCGCTTCTAATAATAAGGAGTTGAGGTCGGCAGCTCAGTGGTGGCGTGCTTGGAATTGGATTCTTACTGCAAGACCCTTCGGGAAAATATTCGATTTGGACTCTCCTCTAGTTTTTATTTTATTTTGGATTTTTTACGGAGCTATGTATTTTTTCAAGTCAATATCATTTTGTGTGTGAACACAATTTGAAAAATGGGTTTTTTTCCAATGTGTTTTGAATTGTGTTACGAAAATCTTCCTTTTAAAAAAATCTTTTTATATAACTATATTATTTAATATAATTGTGGCAGTTGCTTACGATTTTATTTTTCTTGTTTGGGTAAAATAAGGGAAATTGTCTATTTATAATTTATTGAATGAAATAAGGAAATTGGAAGGCCTACAATTTAAAAAAAAATCTTAGTTCCTTGTTTATATAAAATAGGGAAAATTGCTTTCCATTCAATGTTGTATGATTTTTTGGTAAAATAAAAAAACTTTATCAATGCTGAAGGATTTGAATTTGCGTTCCTGCCAAAAGCTATTCATACAAACAATTAAAACGACACAGTCTCAACAAAAAAATTCAAATGGTAGCATTTTCTTTTTAAAAAAATCTGTAATTTATCATTTGATAAAGATTTGGTTCAAATATATATATATTTCACACTATATATATATATATATTTGTGTCTTATATACATAAATATTTGAACCAAATCTTATATATAGTACACTAATAAGCTTTGTTGGATATGGAAATCTGCCACAAGTGTAATGGGTAGTAATTTTTTTCCCAACACGCCTTACTTACTAACCGTTCGGGCTATATGCATCATAATTAAGCTAACGGGCTAGGGATGAGGAAGGTGGCATTTAGAAGAGCCTTAATTTGAGTGTAGGCAGTGTTATGGAAAACCATTTCCTAAACCACCATCAGTACACTTTTTTGGGATTCGAGTAATGATCTTTCCGTCATTAAGTATATAGTCCACGTGGCCACCGAAGCAGATATTACTCAAATTAAATTTGATAGCTAAGCTAACTTAATAAATTATGCCTTTACATGTGCTTACAGTTTTTTTTAACTACACACTTCTAGGTCTATCTCTTCGAGATGTATTCATTAATAGCCCTAATAACCGGACTTATGAATAGCGTTAAAATAAACAGAACAGAAAAACCATCTCAAGAGGCATTATACACCAATTGTTCGGATTATTTAAGAATACATGACCTTTGTTTCACTGTTGCAAGCTCATAGGAGGAAAGTGAGATGTATTAAAAAAAGGGAACACTATCTTTATTTACTGATATTTGACGTTAATGTGGGGGTGTGGGGTTTTTAGGGGGCTTAAATCGTGTAGCTATATTTGTCTGGAAATTATGTTTCAATAGTGACTCACATAAGATAAATTAGAAAATAAATGGGAATCAATGCGAGAAATTTTATTCCTTTTTCTAATAAAATGTTGGTTAAACACTGACTTTTTAAATGAATATAAATATAATATAATAGCTATTACTTATATTAAATATTCAAATTATGATTGTTATTAAAATGCCGGTTTCACTTCTTCTTCTTTTTTCTTCCCTAAACTTTTTGTATGCTGAAAATTACGTGCACTATGGTAGGATCACGTAAAATATGGGACGTGATTGGAAAGTATTTAATTGTAAGCTTCACTCACTGACATAAATAGCGTGGGTAAATGTGAGGTGTAAAACTGCTAGATAAACTTGCAATCTTTATGGTAGTTAGTGGCAACACACTCAAGTGACGTTGCCTGTGCATGACGTCACGACAAACTGAGATATGAGTTCTCAAGTTAACGTATTTACGTTCTATTCGGAGAGTAGAACATAACATTGAAATAAGAACCATTCATTCTTAAATAATTTTAAAAATAGTTTTAAAAATAGTTTTAGAATGTTATACAATTTTTTTTACCTTGAAGTTGATTTTAGCAAATATTTATTTTACTCAACTAAAATTTGAACTATTTTTTTTGATTCATGAAAAAGGGTCTTAGGAATATTCCTGTCAGGATATAATTTTAAAAATATCTGTGGAAATATCTGACTAGTACGAATAGGGAACAATAAAAAGTTATTTTGATATGTAAATAGCGTATAACCCGAACGGGTAGTAAGACGCGGTGCTAAATAATAATAATAATAATAATGATATGTTAATCAATCCCTTACGGGCCAAAATAGTTGAGTGGGTGTGTATACTCGTCAGTGGTGAAGGGGAAGTTTCAGCAGGTAAACAAGATGCCTTAATGGATTAAATGTTCATTTTCTTCCATTTATTTAATTTATTACATTAGCATCTAAGTGTGATAATGACTAGAGTGATTAGGTATGTCATGTTAAGATAAAGCCCCCTTCACAAAATAGCTTCAAAATTAACTAGTAGGCAACATAAATATTATTAGAGGTTATATAAAAATTATTGTATTTATTTTTAAACAAATTTAAAAAAAAGTTCAACATTAAAATAATAATATTTATCCACAATTTAAAGGTATAGTTTCTATCCAACTGGAGCAGCATGCATGTTAAATTATTCATCTTTATAGTGTCACCCACCCGCACAATCTGGGCGAATCAAAAAGAATGTCCTTAATGAATAGTAGTTTACAGTTTATTTACACAGAGAATTTCTCTGATCAAGCTATAAAAGCCTAAACAAAATTAACAACAAGTTTTTTCATATAGCCTATACATTTCAAGCAGGTTCAGTAAAATTGTTTCATGCACCATAGGCGAGACTTAAAATTTGCTCCCTAGTCGTGTTCTCTATAAAATAAATAAACCCCACCCCTTGCGTAAAGCAAAATAATAATATCAATTCACCAAAGCACCAGAAAAAAATAAGAAAATTAATTTAGAAAAATACAAAATAAGTTTAAACCGTGCTCCCCATCATAAACGCCTAATAAATGTGCTTAAAATTACTATTCCTTCTTCCATTCCTTATCTATAAATATTTTATGAATGTTATTTAATATCAAAGTGATTCACAAACAAAAAGACCCCGAATGTAGAAAACCATAAAAATTATTAAGGTTAATAATATTTTAATACAATATTATTAATATCAGTTATTTATGAATTTGATATCAAAATATTAACTTATTTAGTTTAAATGGTATATTATTTAAACATTAATAAACATCAAACTTGTTTTAATGCATATACTTTCTTCACTAGGTGACCGCTTAGGTTAGTCTAGTGCAATCAGGGATATTTTACAAGCCATAATCAACATGGGACCGATAGCTTTACTTCCCCTCCAAAGAAAGTTGTGCTACGAATTTTTACTGTGTGGTTAAAATTCATCGATTTCAGCTGGGATTGAACCTAAAAAACGTGTGAGTCTCAAACCCAGGACCACCTAAAAGGTCATTTGCATTCTTAATATTAAACCTAATAGCTTAGCATGACAAAACCCATTTACAAAATATTATTTCTAGCGTCTGTGTTTAAGACGCGAGTGTAGAAAACGCAAATTCATGATACAATTTTTGCAGCGTTTTTATATCAAAACATGTTTGGTCAAATAAAATTAAATATTTTTCCAATAGAAACATACAATTAAGTTTTCTTCACATATTGACTTCAACAGTGCCTGAATATCTGTCAAAGGTATCCTGGAATTCAATGACAACTTTTTATCTTCATTTAAAAAGTTTATCATATAATGCTGCTATGATCACGACAGATATTCAACAACTGTTGATATCACCGTATGGAGAAAATTATTCTATATGTTTCTACTCAAACAATATTTTATTTATTTTGGTAAAAAAAAAGTTTGCTTCAAAAACCACAGAAACACTTTCCTTTTCTCATGTTCCCCCCATCCCACCTTAAAAGCCCACATCACTACCTCATAAACAACCCTTAGAGTTATAGGGAATATGTAATAACTACGCTAATGCGTTAGGGATGAGGAAGGTGACCCACACTTACGTGGGGGTGAAGGAGTAAAACCTTTTAGTTAATCCATCCTAAGTACACCCAACTGTATTCGAATTCCGATTTGCCCATAATCTATAGTCCGGTCTATTGCAAGAGTGGGGCTTTTATTATTCGGCCACTGAAGAGTGTTAACAATTCAATGAAATAAGGACAATTTTAAAATAAAAGGTAAATGAAAAAAAATCTAATCACTTAATATTTCATTTTGTATCATTGGTATTTGTTGAATTTATTCAGCTCTAGTTTTGTTTATCCAAACGGCAAAAAATATTATTTCACAAAAAAAAAAATCGGAAGCAGAATAACGTAACAGTAAAACTGTAACATACAAACAACCAGTAGTCAATGTAACACAAACAATTTATTTATCTAAATAAAATGTACACATTTCCATTTTTTAGTGAGTTGGGGCCTAATCTTGAAATAGTGTACGAGTTGCGGCCCACTCACTTGAGAGAGGTATGAGTTAAGTCAACCTAATTAGCAATGTGCTTTCTATCATGCTGTCTTAAACTTCAAATAAAAAAATATCATCGTCTCATGTTGACATCCCTTGTAATATCAAAACTTCCTTATTGCTTCTCGTTTAATTGTTTTGGAAATTTTTTTAAGGTTTGTTAGGTAAAGCTAAGTAAGGTTAGGTCAACAGCCCGGGCTACAATTCGTACGTGGTTCTAAAAATGTGGGGCTTTAATTACACTGTCTCTTTAGAGGTAAACAACTCGTGAGCACGCAACTCACCTGCAGCCTATTTCCATATTCCAATTGGTGCAAAAAAACAACAACTTATAAACGAACAGGTCCGTTTTGATCACTATTGTTAACTTTAACCTTGAAATATACTGATACAAGACCTTTTATGTCGGGTGTTATCATGTACTATTACAGTGGTAATAGGATCACTCGTATATTTTCTGAACGACATGGATTGGAGTTTACATAAGTAAAATAGGAGCCTCAGGATTTTCTCCTCATGGGTAAAAAAAAAAGTGGTGTGGGAAGGAGCAGGCTACTGGAAATTGAGGGTGTTTGGAATATATTTTGTTTTTATATCGCCTGTATGTTTCCAGAACAAGGTTGGATCATATAGTCTCCTCTCAGTGACCCCAATCATCTATCTCCACTTATATATTACAAAGAAAGACCTTAGCTATATATATATAAATATTTTCACTCTTAAAATTTCCATGTGTCCGTTTAACTGTCCATATATCTGTCTGTTTATATAATGTAGCTTCATCTGTCTAACGTTTCGTGTTTGTGTATGTCATGTATGTAATGTATGAATGTGTGTGCGAGCGCACGTGCGTTTACGAGAATAAGAAGGTTAACACAAAGTAGCATTGGCTATGTGTGCGGAATTAGAAGGCTAGTCTAGGACTCAAACTCCGATGTAAAAGTGAAGAGAAGCATCAACATAGCTACTGTATGTATACAGTTTTCTCTCCCTTTTCATCAATTTTCATTAATTCTAGGTAATAAACGTGCACTTTATGAACCAACTGATTATATCAGCACACGAACATATATACAGGTTGATCCAAAAGTCGTGCAACTCTGGTTTTCCAACGATATTTCTCGTATAAGAACATGGCAGTTAACATGTTTATATGTATGGCAACACTCTAATGTTGACCAAGTGTTGTGAAGGTCGTGTAATCTTGAGGCATAAACTAGGTCGATCCAGTTGAGTTTAGAGCATTTGAAAGTGCAAGATGAGTTTTTTTTACGAGTAGAGCGAGTATTCATTTTGTAACATTAGTGTAAGGCCAATTCGTACATGGAATGCCAACAATCGTTTGTGCGTAGTATTCCAGAATCACGCGTCCTGAATAAATCAACAATATGCTGAATTGGTGGCACAAAATATAGGTTTTTTTCTTTGGTTTGCGTGACTTTTGGATCACTCTGTATAAGTGGATGCTAAAGTTCCTACAATTTTTTTCCAGGAAAGGTATTTTCAAACACCTTCCAGGGTTCTTTTACATACCAGAATTGACATGTGACCGATGGCCTTACTTACCCTCCGAAGGAAGTTATGCTACGCGTTTCTATCACTAAAGAAAACTAAATCGACCCTGGATGGGTTT
Organism: Timema shepardi; assembly: GCA_902151425.1. Taxonomy (NCBI): domain Eukaryota; kingdom Metazoa; phylum Arthropoda; class Insecta; order Phasmatodea; family Timematidae; genus Timema; species Timema shepardi. The sequence continues at coordinate 159,672 of CABFVX010001392.1, read as the reverse complement.
GAACCCACGAACACCGGGACTTTGCCCCTAAGGCAAGCACTTCTCCCCAAGATCACCGGGGTTGACACATCCTGTTTCCCACTCCCCATATTATCACACTTTTTCCTCATTGTCCGCTTGCATTGTACTTTGCAAAGGGACGTTCGTAATACTAATGACAAAGTTGAAAGGGTCCACGGGCTTAAGTTACTCCATCCCCTCCCCCCTCTACTCTATCATACTCGTCAGATATGCGCCAAGCTTGTTATCAAGTATGTGATAACACACCATTTTGCTTCGTCAACTTCTCTAGCACCGTGGTTAGCTAGATGGACTATGTGGTTGTAGCATCGATCCTACCTCCCTCAGCTACTTTTGCGCTGACAATGTACAATTTTCATAAGTCTGGCCTTTTTAGAAAATACACACACATTATTTCAGCCAAAATTGATTTAAAAAAAACATCAATAGAGTTATAAAATAGGTTTTGATATTACTTATAAAAATGACATCTTAAAATAACATGACCTGATGTATGAATATATGAATTGATATTTACTATCTTTAATAGCTGTCTTATTAAAAAATAGCACTCTATCAAACCGCAAGCAATATTTTATAAAGGAAACAAAATTTATTAATTTGGAAGGCAAATCTGTTCCTTTTATGAACTAAAAGATAAAAATATTCTTTCCCTAGAGAGCCCCGGGGGCAAACCATATATTTACTTTAATTAATTAGGAAAAAGTAAGGCATAATAAATTAGAGTACTCACATTTGCGTGAAAGAAGAGGGCGAAACTTAAATTAAAGAGAAAGTTGAAACTTGGTACTTACTCATTCTTACTGTATAGATAAAATTAAAAGTGTAGAGCATGGATGGGTAGTGATAAACTTAAAAAAAAGCCAAAAAATAACTCTACTTCTTCTTTTGTTTACGAGAATAAAAATTATTACTATAGTGAGCTAAAACTCAAATTTACAGGACAGTTGGTTAATAATCCAAAGTTTTTTTTCAAAAGTTTTCATTTTAAAGGTAATGGTTTAAGCAAGGTTTAATTAATTTTATTTGTAAGTTTAACACAAACTTAATATAAGAGTAATATAATATGTTTCGATAACATTTCCTCCAACCCTTTTCCCCTCTCCCCTCCAGTACGTCCCGACCGAATTAAAGGCTTAACAGTCCCGTTAAAGGCAAACTAACGCAATGAGACTCTATCGCCTTAGGCCACGCGGCTATATTAGCATATAATATGTCACATATGTGAACAATAATCATTAATCAAAAAATGTTTGAGGATTTTTTTTATGACGTTAAAATAAAATAAAATAAAACTTAAGACATGTTGTCCAACAATTTATATTTACTAAGAAGTGACATTATTTTGAAATGAATAAATATTATAGTTTTACGTGTTTATGGTTTCGTTGATAAATGTTATTTACGTTTTACCACATGACATTTTTGATGTTTATGTTTAAGAGATATTGTGTCATCACACACGTCATATCTATTGTAATAATCTTTCGGTGAAGGTTAACACATTACTTTCGTGGTTGTTTCTTCACAAAACCCTATAATTATGACGTCATTACTCATGTTGAAATATCCTGTCCATGATAGTCTCTACCTAATCAGAAGTTACGGAAATATAAAATAAAATAGGGGAGACTGAGGCTAGTCGTTACAGGGGCAAGGTGAAACATTTAGTTTTGTGAGTGACAGATTAGTCGCAGTACATCACGATTTGTATTAAAGGAAAATATTTCCACCTGCCATCAGTCAAGAATAGTTGGGACGGATTGCATCAATACTCTGTTGTTAAAGTAAGACTATTTTATTTGGACGTCAAAAGTTAACCGCCTTTATTTTATTCGTTTTGGTTTAGAGCTATAAAATAGCGCTAATTCGTTTGTTTAAAAAGTACTCCAAATTAAATGTTAATTCATCTTCAAAGCCATGTAGCCCTGATCGGTTTTGTATTCAAGCCGTTTCAAATAAAACTCGTTGACCTCGGCTGGGTTTCAACCCACAAGCATCGGTTCCTGAGGCGAGAAATTCACTCGAAAACCACCGAGGATGACATTGCCTTTTTATTGTTTGATAATTTGTGTGCGACCCATTTGACATAGTACTATTTTTTTTTATTTCGTCACGTCCCATCACTCATCTTCAATTAATTCCACTAATGGTGTAGGAATGAATAAAGTGGAAATTAGAGAAAATGTAATCATATTTTCGTGGAGTGACAGTTATAAACCATTTAGGAAAGATCACCATCAGTAGATTTCAATATCCGACATCCCCATCTTGATAAAACCAGATAAAACGATATCATATTCTGAAAATTAAAAATGACACATGGACACGGGAATTGAACCCGGGACCTTTTGGTTCGATTCCCGTGTCCAGGTGTCATTTTTCAATTTTCAAAATAGGATATCTAGGTGGAGAAATCCGCACTTAAAAGCATAAATAGTAGCTTCGGCTATTTGATTCTCAAATCAAATGAGCTTGACGTTTAGTCTGCGTACTACTCGTTGCGCGTTTATGACGTGTCTTGGCTTTATGGACAAATTTCAATAAAATTTATATTTACATTGTCAAATATCATCGGAAACAGCTTATATTTAAATATTTTATGCTCTACCAAATTATTATTTTGAGGTCAATAAGATCCAAATCCTCCATATGTTTACAAATTAAATAATATGTTGTTTTCAAAAAGTAATTGTTAATTTTTAAATATTTCTTCCATGGGAAATACGCTAAAATTATTATTATTATTATTATTATTAGCACCGCGTCTTACTACCCGTTCGGGCTATACGCACTTACGCTAATGTGTAATGGTAGGGTGATTGTTAGATGAAATGAAGGACCTACAGTTTAACGTGGAATCCGAACCACGGTGGATGCCTGGCATTCCTCACATTCACAAGATGTCTTGTCAGAGGTGAAGGAAGGATTTGGTAATCAGATAAATCTTTGCCGGGACCGAGGATTGAACCCCGGCCGCCAGCATAGAAGTCTGACACCTTACCCCTCGCTAAAATTAAAATAAAGATATTAATACGAACGTTTGGAAAATATAAAAAGGATAACCAGTTTAAGTGTCGAATGATTTCAATTAAATTAAGCAGGCCCCAACAAAATGTTTTGTTTGTAGTAATCGCTATTTTATATACGTTATCTATATATTCATATACAGTATCTTTTCCGTTGAGATATTTGAATGATTTGGCGTATTGATTTTTTCCTGATTACACTTGTGGAGTAATCAGGGACAACATCTAACCCTAACTTAGAGACCTGATTGATGGCGTTTATACGTCGAAACATGTAGTCTGTCAACCGGCCCTCTGGCATCCAAGGCTTAAGGAGAGGAATTAAAACCAGCTAAAGAACACTTATATACTCAACAACATTTCTGTATCAATTTTCTCACTCTACATAATTTAGACTCTGTTTCAAGTCCTCACCTATAATTATCGTCTCTAACCTATATTAAATAATTTGTTGCATAATTTCCCTGTTTACTACCATTGGTCAAATTTTTCACTTTTTCTTTTGACAACTCTGGATCTATCTTAATATTACCTTTAAACTTAATATTAACTTTTTCACTATAATTGTATATCTTAATTAGTAATGTTTTATTCATTAACATGTAACGTTAGAACATGAGATTTTTATTTGTATGTATTGTCTAATTTTAATATGTTTTTTGTATTTTAACCTATTCCATATTTAACATGTTCTTGTTCTACTTATTTCACATACACTAATAAGAATTATAAGTTAAAGTTTTTGCTATAGGTTTGCCATTATCTATTTAGTATATCTGTTCTCATATATAATGAAATATGTATTATTCAGACTTGTTACTATCACTAACTATTCAAACTCTTATAATCTCAATATGGTTTTCTCTAATTACATTTTTTTTCTATCTTTAATTTTTTCCTTATATTTTATATAAATTATATCTTTTCACTTATAATCAGATCCTTTTTTTTATTGTTTATTGGGTGTTCCTTGAATAATTAATTAGTATCATTATATTTCTCCTTACTAAATCACTATGAATATAACTAATAGTATTAATTTTCACTAAATTCGGCACTTACTTAATTCTTCCAAGTTATCTATTTCTGGGCTACAATTCCCATCAAAACATTATACATAATATTATATGAAAATTTATAAATTTCAGGAATTAAAAAAAATTATCTTGTAGCTAGAAATACATAATTACATCTAACTATTAAGATAAAGGTCCAGGTTTAGATTCATATCTAAGGTCAAAAGAAACCACCATAAAATTCAATTTATTTCATTCCAATAAATGTTTTTTTCCCCAGCACCGTGTTTTACTACCTGTTCAGGCTATACGATTATATAATAATTAATCTTATGGTTTTAGGGATTAGGAAGGTTATATTTAAGAAAGTGTACCAACATGTGATTAGAGGTAGAATGGAAAACCATTTAGTAAAAACCACCATCATTATACCTGACCTAGATTCGAACCCTTATCACCCCGTCATCGGCAGTCTAGTCTACTGCGATTGTAGTGCGTTAGACCACGTGGTTCACTAAATGTTAAGTTAATTGTATTTTAGCTAGTTTCTGTGTTTGTACTAAAATTCACTTCGGGTTAACCAATGATAAACCTAACAGGCATTAAATTCGTTCAATTGAGGGATTGAGATATCATAATAATTAATAACATTATTCAATAATTTTGGTCACAGTAATTTAGAGACAAATTTTTATAATTAATTATTATAGAGAGCTGAAAAGAAAATTATTTGCAATATATTGATTTAACCAAATAACACGGAGAATAAATAAGATTGAACTGTTATTGATCGCTTACGTTTACATCTGTCGTATCATAAAACCAGTCCAAAGTCACTGGTACCTGTTTTATCAACGATAGATAGCACCATAGGTAGCTGACAATTTCCCCACGTCCATCACAGACTATGCCTTAAAATATTAGTGAAGAATTACGATAAGCATGGGATTAATCGTTGATAGTTCAGTGGTGGATCAACATTACACTGACCCAAGTGTTCCTGGCTCGATTCCTGTGTTGAGATATAATTTTTCAAAAATTTACGAATAACCAAATAAGCTTAGGGTACAAAATATGATGTTTTGAATAAGAAGAGAGAGGTTGTAGGATAATTTATTTTAATAAGCATTTTTAAAAATAACATGGCTTAAGTTTGATCTATACAAACTTAGAATTTATATAAAAATAATATTAATTTGATAAACTCTATAATATTTTTAAATAAACTAGTGTATGTGTGGAGAGGGGGAGAAGATAAATATGGGGAGGGGGGGTTAATTTAAGTCTGCACGTGTGCAACTTATTCTTAGAATGAACCAATATAAGATTTTATCTCCAAAATTCTGATTATTCACCTGAAGTTATGATCTGTAACAATATAGTCGCGAATTAATTTTGACATAGACTAGGGAATAATTAGAAACAATCACTCTGTAGCAATAAAGGGAGAGACTCTGCTTAGGTGGTTACATGGTCTAAGTCATCACTTTCGCAATAGACCGCCTTGGGGATATCGAGATTCAAAACTTGGTCAGGTGTTTTAAGGGTGGTTTATTCTAGATGATTTTCCACTTTTCCTACGAGTTCAAATGCGGTTACACTACCTATAAATTCAACCTTCCTTATCCTTAGCACATTAACGTAATTCATAAATGTGTGTAGCCTATACGGCTAATAGGATGTGGTGTAAATAAAATAGGAAATGAAAAATAGAAAGGACAATGGAGGAAGAAAAATAATACCGAAAGGTATTTCTCATGGAGGCCTTGGAAACTATTCCACGCCTTCAGCTCTGTAAAACCCACTTCGGTGGCCGTGTGGTCTAAGGCACTATTCTCGCAGTAGACTAGACTTTCGATGACAGGGAGATCAAGGTTCGAATCTCAGTCGGGTGTATTGAGTGTGATATTCCAGAAATGGTTTTATTCTCTCTCTCCATGCAAATGTTGGTACATTTCCTTTTATATAACCTTCATATTCCCTAGAACTATTAGTACATAAGCCTATAACCCGAATGGGTAGTAGGGCACGGTGTTGAAATTTAAAAAGAATTCTGTACAAGCCAGATGCTTTATTTATAATATATTTAATTAAATATATTGTTTCAATCATTTACCGGTAATATATAGAAAGCATATTAGTCTGAAAATAGTTAGAAAAAATTCTGTGAAAATGGTTTCTATGAGCTTCATGCTAGCGTATATCCCAAACGTGTAGTAAGATGCTGTTTTTTTTAAAAAAAACTTATTATTATTAAACATTATAACAAAGACATATTTTAAATCATAAACATTTTCCCACTATTGATTAATTAATACAATTAAAAGGGTTAGCATACAATCTAACTCCATAAGCAATTTAACATATTTTTACAAGAGGGAAGAGATTAAAGTGCTTCTTTGGTGTTGGAAATTCAAAGAGAATATTTAAAAATAATTAGAAAAATACCGTCGACAATCTCTACTTACATTCCGTATGTCCGTCACTTTAAATCTACGTAAAAAAGATATTCAAAGTAGATAAATTAAATTAGAGTGAAAACGAAACATGCAAATAAGTGTTTTGCTTCCAAACTTAATTCTATTTTTCCAAGTTATAGAGTAGTTTTAATTGTAGGACAAAAACAATTTTAATGAATCAAATAGCCGAAGCTATCATTTATGCAATTTAGTGAGGATAACACCATTTAGATATCATGTTCTGAAAATTGAAAAATGACACCTGGACACGGGAATCGAACACGGGAACTTCAGCTTAGTACTCCAATGCTCTTACCACCGAGCTGTCCAGGATTCATCCCGTGCCTATGTTCATTCTTCACTCTTCACTCACTCACTCGTCCATCATAGACTCTGCCTTAAACTATGAGTGAAGAGTGAAGAATGACCTTGAGCACGGGACGAATCCTGGATAGCTCAGTGGTAAGAGCATTAGCGTACGAACCCGAAGTTCCCGGGTTCGATTCCCGTGTCCAGGTGTAATTTTTCAATTTTAAGAATATGATATAGAAACAATTTTATTTAATTATTGAACTATAAATATTTTATTAATTTGTTAAACCAGATTATTTTTTAAAAAATTCATTTGTTTTGAAGAAAATTTTTATGTTTTTTTATTCTCTTAATGCCTGCACAGACCAACGCGGGACATTGGAGTGGGAATGGAAACGAAATTCGCGCGAGGGAAAGGAGAGCACTGTCTGGGTCGAATAAATCCCGCGTATCTGCAGGCGAATGAGGGACTGCAGTATCGTCCCACGTGGTTCGCTGCTTGCACTATTTATCCGCACCCCACCAGTCGTTTTGGTTGCAAACATTGGTGCTGTGTGTGTTTGTTACTACTATTATTATTATTATTATTATTATTATTATTATTATTATTATTATTATTATTAGCTCCGCGTCTTACTACCTGTTCGGGTTGTACGCACTTACGCTAATGTGTAATGGTAGGGTGATTATGTGATAAAATGGAAGACCTACAGTTTAACGCGGAATCCGAACCACGGTGGAGGCCTGGCAATCCACACACTCACATGTTGTACTCAATACACGTCTTGTTAAAGGCGAAGAATGGAGTTTGGCATTCAGATAAGTCTGTGCCGGGACCAAGGATTGAACCCTGGACCCCCCAGCATAGAAGTATGACACCTTACCCCCCTAGACCACCGGGTCACCCTTGTGTGTTACTATCAGTCACAAAGACTACTAGAACATCAATAAGAAATACCGCATATGGAAAGAGATCGGGAGGGAATTAAAAGTATCTGGTGAGTATAATATTCCACGTGTGATAGTATTTCTTTATTAATGTCATGCACCCATTGCTTTGCTATTCTATCATCATCTTCAGTTACAGCAATAAACTATAATATTTATTCTTCTCTTGAAGTATACAGAGCTACAAACATAGTCTACACTCAGTTAATAATGTGATGAATATGTACACTAAAACATACACTGGTATCTTTCCTTGAACAACCACAAATCGCTTCGCGCCGGTATAACCACGCTCAATCCAACCAATTTTTTCCCCGCCAGAAATTCCCACAATTGTTTCCGCATCAAGCTGTCGTTCTCGATCTACGTTGGTTTGGGCAGGCCTTAAAAGATGTATTAAAGATAAAGTGTAGATTATGTCTAAGATGAAACTAACAATCTAATTTGAGTCAATACATTACAGTAAAAACGGATTTAAAATATATTTAGCAATTAATAGTCATATTTATTTATGGGTTTATTTCTTTATCTTTTCATTAAATAAAACAGAGTTAGGGTTTGGTTGTACAGTTTTATCCTAGGTTAAACAAGTTTGTAATTCATGTGTTGATAACATCTGTCATTTGATTGTACACACATTTAAACATTAATTTAAAAAGCAGCACTCAAAATATATCGTAGACATAGCATGCAAAGAAATTGTTTTGTTTAATAATAATGTTTTGTTTTTTTATTTTTTACTCAACTAACAATTTATTACCAGCTTCAATGACAATATAGTCCAAGCAATCACTCTCACAAAAGTGCTGTACTGCGTATGAAGGGGTTTAAATCCTGGACAGGTGTACTGAGTTTGGTTTTCTCTAAATGGTTTATCCCTCTCACTCCAAGCAAATTCGTGCACCTTAGCTCTAAACATATAACTTACACATCTCTATTAAAATACCGTAAAAATATATATGCGTATAGATTAGTGGATGGGTAAATGAGATGTGACGGTAAAAAAACCAAACAAATGGAAATCCCGTTTTTTAAGTTTTTTACTGAAGATGGAATGCCTCGCTCTATGTTGAGCGTGTAGAAACTTGTAATTGCTATGTGTTTTTTTATAATACTGAGCTATGTGCTAGCACGTTTACTATTTATACAGTCCAATCTTCATTGGGAGAACCTTATCGTACAGCTAAACAATTACTAGATTTATTTTAAGATGTTCATACGTCAAGTTATGTGAACTACAGCTATCACTTTAGATAGATATTATTAATAACTATAAAATTATGGCAGTAAAATTAAACTGTTTTATCAATTTTTAGCAGTAAAAAAATAGGTTTTTCTTTTTACCAAATTGCCCTTTCTATGACAATTGGACAGTATAAGCCCTTTTCCCTGACTCGTATTGATTTAATATGACATGTACGGGTTATTGTACGGATTTATGACCGCCATAACTCTAGAAGTGTGGTGTATATGAAGGGATTCCCGTATCCCCGCACCCTCTGGAAATCATACTCTGGTTGGGAGGTTCAATTTATCGATATCAACCTTTATATACAAGCGATGCCTATTCTAAATGTTGCGAAGTTTTTGCATCTTTTTTTTTTCAAACGAATTTTTGTGAGTCTCGTAAATACGTCAAATAGACCATTTTATCTATTGCTCGAACACATTTTTACCCTCTCTCGGCCCCTTGGATAGAGAAGTCTTATGATCATAAACAAATTATAATTCAACATTTTGATGAATGTCGACGTTTCATGACATCCTGAAACCGAAAAAGATGTTTTTTCTATGCCATTTGTCTACATCTCGGCCCAAAGGTGAAAATATTTCATATAAAGGGCTGAAATTTGGTATCTAGGGTTCTTATAATGTTACTCCGTGTTTTATTCTGGGATTGGGTATCTAACCTTGAGTAGTTTAGTGAAAGAAAAAAAAAGTATGTTTTCTTGAAATTTGCTATAAGTATTTTGATTAATTATATTATCCAAGCATTTCTTAACATTAAAAACAAAATGGAAAATTCTCATTTTCCTTCGATAAATACTTTGAGGGTATTTTACATGACGATCAGAAACCTTCAATTTTGATCCTATTTCCACAATTATTATTTGAGATACGAAATAATGTATCATTAAAAAGTTGTCACTCTATTGAAAATAGAAAACATTTTATCAAAATATCTTATCAAACCAATAGTTTCTAAACTATTGGAAAATATATATCTTTTAAATAGAAGTTTCGGAAATTGTTTTGTAGATTGTAATGCTCTTTGGTGAATAGAGATGTCTCTCTTTTCTCGATATGTTTCTTTAACAGTGTATATTATTTCATTTTATAAATCTTACAAGTCTTAAGAAATTGCATCCTGGTTTGGATTAAGGAGAGGAAAAGTGTGTGATGCACAGTGCCATTTTACTAAATACATCATTTATCAAGGGTAGCTCATGGAATATTGACAAGTCAATAAATGCCTACTGATGCATTTTCAACTTCAATTCGGATTAAATATGCCCTTTTAAAGCCAATAAATTCACATTTGTTAACTACACTATTTTGTGAGTTGTTTGTTAATCATGGGAAGGTGAAGGGAGAGAGACGGTTTACTAGTAAAATCCCGTCAAGCCTTGTTTGCCCTGGAAACTACCCACCAGCAACTCCTGTAATTTATTCTAATTGGTATAACTCTTGGTGGTGCGATCCCGCAATCTAGCCCCCCCCCTACCCCCACTCCATCCCGCCCGAGCGGCCACCGCCGATATCAATGATAGTGCCCACATATGCGGATATAAGGGGTAATGCGGTCAGCGACACAAAACCTCCAACCGTTAATTTCAGTTTTCTAAACCAGAGCTACTACTTCTCTATTCAAGAAGCTCCTCACTTTTCTTCATGAGGTTGAGTTTGACCTCGTTCGAGACCAACTGATTTCACAGATAAATTTTGGAATCACATGGGATCAAACCTGGGATATCTGTATCTGTAGCTTTGAGCACAAGCCCACAAAGGTGGTCTAAAATAGTATAACACCAGGAGAAATATGAGAAATACAAATTTAATCATGTCTACTAATAGTTTTACTAATGTGATATTTAGTGATGGTGTAAACAAACAGTTTACACGAACTACCCTTTTAATTCATTATGAGAAAGTTAAATTTTTATATACTGTTATAACATTTGACTTAATTGAAATTTATAAAAAGCACTATGGGGAATAAATTCAGTTGAATCTAATTTGTAATATGAAATCTGGTCAGTAGTTCAAACCCCTCAAACAGATGATGTATTTAAATATATTTATTCTTTATTTTACTCTGTTAGTAAAAGAATGCAAATTTTAGATTTATTTTATTAATAATGTGGGAACTTTAATTGAAGAGTACAAGTGAAAAAGGGGGAAAATCCCATTTTAGCTCATATTGATCTGGTGCTACCCTCTGCTAGACAATCACGAGACCCTTATAATGCACTTGATATTTTGGTTAAAAGAGGTATGTGTCATATTTAAATTAGTTATATATATATATATATATATACATATATATACATATATAATATTTTAAGGGGTATTCATGGGGCTTGAGATACAGTATGGGACTGAAACAATTAGACAATTAGAAACATAAAAATTAACACTTTATTTGAAAAATAAATATAGATTAGCTAAATAAAAGCAAACTACAAACTACACTTTTTGGTAATAGTATAATTCAGGTGAGCTCCACCGGGCGTCAGCCAAACATCAACACATTATCCATAACTTTCCTCAGCATAGATCGTTTAACTGCCCCCCCCCCNNNCCCCCCCCCCGGCCATGTATAAAAGTCACTGACCGGTAATTCAGTGTAATGTGGTTTTTCCTCTTTTACCCTTGTGCCTTTCAATTATATTTATCATAAATCGAAACAGAATACCACGGCCAACTTGTATTTGTGGGAGCATACATGGATTAAATGTCAGTTCCTTTAAGTCTGATTTTCTGGTGACGGAAGGTTGGGGTTTTGAATCCCAGCCAAATGTATAAAGATTGTTTTTTTCCTAAAATATTTTCCACAACCACCCTCGGGCCATTTTGGGTGAATTAAATAAAAGTTTTATCTTTCATAATCCCTACCTTTCTAGCGTGGTTCAAATGTATCTTACCCAACAAACCTTGATAAGCATTAAACATTTAAAACATCATTAATAGTATTTTAAAATAGGTTATGAGATTATATCTATGATAAATTTTCAGTCAAAGTTGTTGATAAATATGTGCTGTATTATTTAAATTAAATAAATCAAAGACAATAAATTATGCTTAGCATCTTAAGAAATCAAAATTATGAATTTTATCTAAAGTATACACGCAAAAAGAAAGTCATTAAATTGTATTCATCGAAATATATATAATATATACATATATATATATATAGTATATATAATATATATGTACATATATAATATATACATATATAATGTACATATATAATATATAGTATATATATAATATATAGAGTATATATATAATATATATGTACATATTAAATATATATATAGTATATATATAATATATATAATATATAGAGTATATATATAATATATATGTACATATTAAATATATATATAGTATATATATAATATATATAATATGTAATATATATAGTATATATATAATATATGTATATATATTGTATATGTACACATATAATATATATAGGTAAGTTTATATGGAGGTTTATTTTAAAATATATTTATTTTTCAACAAATTATAACAAATTAATTTTTGCGTAGGGATTTTAACCATGGTGTACATTGCATATATTTAAAATATAACCCTCTTTTGAATTGTTTGGAAAATAAATCGATCATTAGTATTATTAGAACCACGTCTTATTAACCGTTTGGGTTATACGCACTTACGCTAATGTGTAATGGTAGGGTGATTGTTAGATGAAATGGAAGACCTACAGTTTAACGTGGAATCCGAACCAAGGCGGAGGCCTGGCATTTCACACATTCACAAGTTGAGATTAATACACATCTTGTCAGTGGTAAAGAAAGGGTTTGTAAATCATATAAATCTGTGCCGGGACTGAGGATTGAACCCCGGACCCTCACCACAGATGTCTGATAGCCTACTCCTAGACTGCCATGTCACCTTTAATAAATCAATCGATTCCAAATATTTTGAGACAAAATATTCATCTACCTGTAAAACTAGAACATTTTATCTCATTAAATAGCTGATATATTCTATTAATAAGTATATCAGTATATTAATCAATTTATAAGGTAAATGTTATCTATAGCTATAAATGAAGCGTATTATTAACCTTGCATTTTATTTGATAGTATTGCACGTTTATTGTTTAAATGTAAAATTAAACTAAGGAGAATACAGGTAATTGATAATCATTATTTTATAAACGGAAGACTAGTTAAGAAGGAAAGGTAATTTCACTCCCTGTTCAGTATGACGAACTTTATTACAATCCTCTTCCTTCTAAAGTTAATTGAAATATATACACCTTTAACATTAAAAAGTTAAATTAATAGTATGAAGGTATTACGACAAGTGTTATATAAGTATTTAATGACTCTTTTAGCAATATATTCATATCGTTTTAGGACAAACACAATGCTAAGAGCCACTATAGTTACTTTATCGCTTAAAGGAGGAAGTTAGCTCATTAAAAAAAGAATCCCTGCACATGTATGAAGGCAAATCTTAGGTACTCATATTGAGAAAAATATGACTGAATGAATTACAGTCATATATATTCATTAGAAAATCTTTATCTGACAAGATAGAAATAAGTTGAGTTTACTTAAATGTATCAATACGTAGAGTCATAATAACGCCATCTGTAACAATGGCTATATAATATTGATGTACAAAATAACAATAGTTATATAGTTACTAAGGATCCTATTTTTATTACCTCGATATTTAAAAAAATTCATTTAAAGTTTATAAAACAAAACCCAAAACTGTAAATGAAAACGTGTAAAGAATGCATATGATTTAATCAAACAGGGCATTTACAAGTAGAAACTAAAATATTCAAAAACAAACCTTAACAAATACACCATGGTATTTGACTAAACATACACATTGATTTATAAACTTCCTTTTTTCAGAAGAAATAGCTACCCTCTTCCTCAAAAAAATGTTCATCTTAGTTGCAGTTCTTACAGAGGAATGTAGCTTCCCTAACGAAAAAGTCATCATCATCATCATCATCATCATCGTTAAATGTTTACAGCCTGCGGCCGGATCAGTTTAGTAAAATGCCTCCATCTACCTCTATCCTTCCAACTTTTTTCTTCTCCCACTTGTACAATCTTTGTTATATGCACCTCCCATCTCCTTCTTGGGCCCTTGACACAAACATAAATTGTGTAAAAAGTTAATCTGAATTCTATTGAACAACTGTGTATTACAAAAATGTTATATTTGAGTATTCATTCATTTACAAATTATCGATATTATTCAACATTCTAAAAATGACTTTTAAGAAATGACGCAAATCATGTTAATTAAAAAAGAAGTCTCAAATAATAGAAAATTACTAAATTTTCACATATAAAATCTACGTTTATACTACCAGGGGAACATGAACAAAGTTACACCCAATATCATTACTAATGGAACTGCAGGTCTTATGAAGTAAAGCTATATCTTCGCTGTCTCTCAGTTAACTGTTGCCAAATCTCCTCGCTCTCAGTTATGTCTGAAGGTGGTGCTGGGGTAGGAAAGAGTTACTGACAATCTCGACTAACCAGAATTGGGAAACCTCTCTTATATTTGAGGGGAGATTGACCACAAAAATGGAGAGAGTGACAATGCTGTTTCCCAAAAGTAACCATGCAGTTCCCTCGGCGATTATATTCAGTGTAGTTTTATTCTAAGCATTGATTGTGATATACCAAAATAAATAAATCATGCTTATATATCTTATAAGATATTTGAAAATAAATAATACACATTCTTGCAGAAATATAATGGGAGAAAAAGAAACATCGCATATCACCTAAGATATATTTTTTTATATATGTCACCAGCAACGTGTGAAATCCAGCCATTCTATAAAATATCTAAGCATTCTATGTACTACCAGAGAGATTTTAGCAGAGTATGAAATAAACGAGTTTTGCTGTTGTATTTCATACTTATTTTCAAATTCTTTTTTAAGTCCCAGAATATGTTATCAACTCTTTTATCCAGTTATATTTAAGTCTTGCGCCGTTTTCTTGCAAGTTTACCTAATTCCTAGGATTTAGGTTGGTCAGGTTAGGTTATTTTAGAATAGGGTAGTTAGGTAAGGTTAGGTTGGGTTAGGTTAGGTTAGGTTAGCTATTGTTATTGGTAGTATATAATGACTGGTTATTCTATAAATTTCCTAAGAAAAGTATGAAATATAACAAAAAAAATATTTCATAATTTGCTAAAGCCAATCTGGCATTTTATAGAATGCCTGAATTACACACATTGCCATTTTAAATTCCAATTTCCCAAAAATAAATTTAAAAAATATATTTGCCTCTAACTTAGGAAATATTCATATTATAAAATATTCTTTCAACTGAAAGTGGTTTATTTTTAAGAACTATACAACTTTTTATTCATAAATTATTTCATAAATCAAAAAGTTGCGGGGATTTAATAAAAACTAGAAATTTCCGCATATGTAAAGTACTCTCGAAATAATTTTCAAGTGATTTTTTTTATAGCACCACTGACCTGGTGGTCTAGGGGTAATGTGTCAGACTTCTATGCTGGCAGCCGGGGTTCAATCCCTGGTCCCGGCATAAATTTATCTGATTACCAAACCCTTCCTTCACCTCTGACAAGACATCTTGTGAATGTGGGGAATGCCAGGCCTCCACCGTGGTTCGGATCCCACGTTAAACTGTAGGTCCTCCATTTCATCTCACAATCACCCTACCATTACACATGATCGTAAGTGCGTATAACCCGAATGGGTAGTAAGACGCGGTGCTAATAATAATAATAATAATAATAATAATAATATAGCACCACGTCTCACTATCCGTTTGGGTTTTACGCTTATGTACTAATCACGATGATAGTTTTAGGGACCAAGAGGATTATATTTATAGGAAATATATCCAAATTTTAAAGGAGGGAGAGTTGGAAAAACAGTTTGAAAAAACTACACTCAGTATATCCAACCAAGATTCGAACCTCAATATGCCCATCATTGGCAGTCTAGTCTACTACAATAATAGTACGTTTGAACCACGCGGCCACGGGTTGTAAAGTGTTATAAAATTTGACCATAAAAGAGAATGTGTTCTAAAAAAAAGTTACAACCAACCATAACACGACTATATAATTTCCGAGCATGAAAATATAATTCGCAGGTGCTCATTCCTTTATTTAAAATTACCGTTTCAAATTGAAGGCACCCATGGTAGGGAGAAATGGGGTAAGTGGATGAGGGGGATGGAGATTGCTAATTTATCTGCGTTTGTTTAACACGGGCTTAAACCTCCCCGGCTATTAATTGCCCCGGGACTCCTAATTAGAGCAAACTACGGACCACTATGCATCCTGGTTAAATCGCCAACTGAACCTTCCAGATTGGGGTCATGTATCGACTAAAAACCCTTCGAGGTGTTAAGCAAAATGTGAGTTGCGCCATCATATTACCGCCACAGACAAATCCACATGGCGGTTATTGATATGTCTTGTACAGTCCAATTTTTATTGGTACGGCCTTTTCTGGCAGATAGAATAGTTACTGTATCTACTACAACGTTTTTTTACACCAAGTCTGATATTCTGCAAAAGTCCCTTTTGATAGATACTTTCAATAACTCTAAAATAACACTGACTAAATGTTATCAGTGCTGGTTGATAAAAAAATATTTTTTCTAAAATTCTACTATAGAAAATAAATTTTAACTTTATACCAGAAGGATGTTTATTTAAATACGCTTTTGAAATATTTTATATAAGTGTAGTATCGGACTTTATAAATTCAATGTACCCCAAAATGATAAGGTACAGGTTTTGAGGCTAAATATATTTTCAATTGGATCGATTGCAAGCAAACTTTTTTTTTAGCAATTCCTTTTACTACCCGTGAGGGCTACATGCATATTATTTATTAATTACGCTAATGTGTTAGGTATGAGGAAGGTTAAATTTAAAGGATGTTTACCTTGATATAAGTAAAGGAAGAGCAAAGAAAATTTAGTAAAAAACACCGGCAGTATAGCCAGTCAGTATTAGAACCCCAAACTCCCCGCATAGCCAAAAAACTAGACTAGACAAGCTTGACATTTAGTTAAATTGTCTCACATATGCGGGTTATATTATAATACAGCATTGTGCTTGAATACGAACTAAACACTAGTTTAACCTAAGCATCTAAGTGTACACACTAATATATGTAATCTTTGTCTCAGGTCAAACTGTAAAGCTTATACCTAAGTAATGAGCTAGATACAGATCAATTACTTCATATTTTAGCACCCCATTCTCAAATTCAGCTCTTAAATTTTCTTTAGAATCCTAGAATATTTAAAATCGTACAATTTTAATTAAAGTGATAATATTTAAAAGTTAAATTAAATAAATTTGGATTGATGCTACTGGCGAGATGAAGCTTTTGAATCGGAAAATTTTCTGCATTGGTGGCTTGCAGTGGAGGGGTTAAATGGTATGTGGTACCTAGAGTCTATTATACTTCAAAATACAGTGTGTTAAGATACAACTTGGTTATAAAAAGGGGCAAGGAGACGAATAGAAGGGGTAGATAGGGAGCATGGATGATATGAAAGGTGGAGGTGGGGAGACAAATGTCAGACCAACCTTAAAATTATTTTAATTGATGAGAAAATTTTGAAGTAAAATTTATTAACACATTGGCTCTACAAAGGGTCACATTCATTTGTTTCTTTAATACATTTGTTAGTACCGCGTATTAATATCTGTTCTGGTTATAGGCCTCTGGAGCCTACTAATTACGCTAGTTATAACTAATAAATGTTATTAGAACATATTTGATGAAGTTTCTAGTGTTTATGCTTTTAGGATAAAATAATATTTAGTGTAAACGTTGACATTTGTAATATATATTTCCCGATTATATAAGTTTCATTTAATTAGTTGAAATTATTTTACAGAAATAATAATTGAAACTTTTTCGTTTGGGAAAATTCTCTGGAAAAATATAGGGAAAATTTTCCGTCTCACACCGCTAGCCCGCAATTCTATCTATCGGGTTTTCCATGACTTATTATGAAATAAATAAAACCATTTTTTTTAGCAAATTAATTATATCACTATTTTTTCCTTTTGTGTGATTTCGTTATTCTTACAACCACACAAGTATATGTAAATCCTTTTAGCAATTGCTTAAAATTGTTTTTTAAAGTCTAGGTTTCCATAATTGTATTAGGAGAAACATTTTTGTGATTTTACAAATCTTAAATCCCTCGAATAGCATAAGTAAGCTTATTTGAGGGATTCGTGTGTTACATCTATGATTTTTAACATTAAGAAAGACGATTCTATCATTGATGAAATTGGGTTCTTTCTTTTCACTGGAATATATTTACGTTTGGGTAGGTTTTTTTTTATAATTAAGAGTTCTGTGAACAGCCTCACGATAACATGACTATAATTTTTCATATTCTTTAGAAACAAATTCACAAACACATAAATATACACTATATTTTATTCATAAAACTAACATGTATTAAAGTGATGAATGATACGAGTATAAAGAGCTGCTTAAATTACGCAAATATAAACACATATTTTTTTAAACTACAAAGTTTTTCATTTTTTCATTCATTTGAGATATTTAACGTGCACTTTTTTGAGCCGACTAAATATATCAGCACACGTCTTATAAACTAGTTTAAATCTTAAACAGACACAACATCCAGCCCCAGACCATTAATTCAACAAACTGAAAGGCTAAAAAATACCAATTCACATATGATACATTTTTAGTCAATGCCAAGAATCGACTACGGGACCCTTAGTTCAGTAAACAGACATGCTACCAATAAAGTTAATATGTCAGACTAAGCTTCATAGTTAATGCACACTCGAAAAATGCTAAGTACATCATGTTAATAATAATACAAATAATAATAATAACTCATATGTTATTTATCGTTAATAGTCTTTAAGATTTATCTTTGGATCTAGAGTTGAACTATCCCCTATAGTAATTATTTATCTTAAGATACAAGTTGATATCTTTGTCTTTCCTTAGTAATTAAGTTAAACAGAAAACAAATGAACAGTATACATAAATATATTTTTTTAACACCATGTCTTACTACCCATACGGATTATACGCTTGTGTATTAATCTAGCTAAAGGTTTTAGGGGTGAGGAAGGTTATATTTATAGGAAGTGTGTCCGAATGTGTATGGAGGGAGAGTGGAAAACAATTTAATGTAAACTGCCTTCAGTACACCTGAATGAAATTCAGAATCCTCAATCTCCCCGTCATTGGCATCTAGACTATTGTGAGGGTAGCCCCTTGTTCCAAGCGGCCACCGAAGTGGGTAAAAGATAGTAAATATCACATTATTAATAGAGATTAGCTTGTTTGTCACGTGCCCTAAGATGTGTAAATTAAAGATTTAATAACAGCCCCGAAGTGCTCAATCGATTGCTTAGAATTTAAAACTCAAACTAATTGGGATAAGCTAATAAACAAAATTCTTTTTTGAGTGGACACTATAATGAAACTGATAGCCAGAATGCAAATCTATTTCCATACTTAGCTTGTATTAGCTTAAAATTATGTCCCATATAAAATTCGTTAAAATTGGTACTTAACTTAGACAGTAATAGGTGGAATAGGCATCCAGGCACCGAATTGACGTAACGAAAACTGGTGGAGTAAAGATAGGACCTTACTCCACTAGGTTCATTATGTTGGTTTATAGGTAGTACATATTAATTTGGTTAAAGGGCATACGTTAGATCAACTAGATTATTTTTGTTACTATTAATATTATTATTAATAAAAATAATATAAATAATGATTTTTCTTAGTAAATAAATTAAGTGATGGACTTTTTTTTACATAGTTTCATACACAAATTAGAAATATTATTCACAAAAGCATAGTCTATCAGGGGATTTCAATATTGACATATTTTAAAACTGGTTTTAAATTAATTGCCTGAAAAACTTTTAAATAGTAAAAACATAATCAATTAAAATTGTACACATGAAAACATTTTCGTAATGGATTTTTTTTTTTAATTTGCATAAAAGAAAATAGGAATACATTTTTTCTTTACAAATTGATAGTTAAACAGGAGATGTATAAAATTAAATTTTGTTTTTTGTGCAAAATTTAACTTTACTGTGGAGACGTACAATCCACCTTAAAAAAAACTCAATTTTGTTATTTGTTTCAAGTATCTCATTAAATATACAAATTGAAGGAAAATACAACTTAAGTGAATCAAAAGTTTGATTACCCTACAGAGTGAAATACTTGATTTTTTTTCTACTCTCAGCCAATTTAGTCGTGAGTTTCCTAACTTAAGCCACATCACCAAGCTTACAATGTAGAGGAAATAGGTTGAAGGAATGGTGAGAGTAAGGGGTAAGGTGGTGAGGATTAAACCGTGGGAAAGAGGAAGACGAAACTCAAAAGAGCAATTAATGAAGATTGGCACTTTCGGCTTCAACTAAACCAGTCAAGCTTCTTGCCCCACTGTCAGTAATCGACATCTTTTTTAAGCCTTTGTGGTAAATTAATTCATTAAAAAATAGCTTATTCCAGTTAGATCAATTATGTTGATAAATATTAAATTATAATTATTTCTTTAAATTTAATTAAAAACTTAGTTTTTATTTATTTTATTATAACGTCTTTATACCCGAATGGGCTATAACATATGTTATAATTAGGCTTATGTGTTGAGAAGGAGGATTATTTAATTTGGAGTAAATATATAAGATTTTTCGTAGAGTAAGAATAGAAAATAATTTAAGAAAATAGCACACCCAGTACACATGACAGGGATTCAAACCCTGATCTCACGTCATCGATGGTCCAGTCTTTTGCAAGTGGGATGCCTTAAAGTTAGACCATTCAACCACCGAAAAGGCTAATAAAATGTAAAATTAATAGATTAAGAAAAATGTTTTAAACTAATTTATAACGTGAGCTAATTTGGAAATATGCCATATTATAATGAAATGATTTGTATTAGTTTCATGTTTAATTTTATAGGCTATTAAAATAGATGTTTAGGGTCGAGGACTTAATTTATACTTAACTTTGGTTTACTTGAAATTCCCCTCATTTCATAACTAATAAAGACTTTACTCTCGTAATTTGAAGTTAAGTCCTAATTTAATCACATTAATGGGTTAGGAATAGAAAAGGAAAACTTTAGAGTTAACGTAACTGCACTTGCCTTAAAAGAAAACCGATTTGACCTAGCATCCGCATCGTTTGTTGCTTGGTATAAGGCTTCACTCTCACAACTTAATAGCTTGCCGATGATGGTGAGATCGAGGTTCGATTCCAACTCGGGTGTACTGAATGCGATTTTAATTTAATGGTTTTGCCACTCACTTTCCCAACAAAAGCGGGTACAATTCTTCCGGAATTCAAAATTACTCATTAGTATGATTAGTACATAAAATAATTACCTAAGCGGGTTTTAAGATATGGTGCTAAAAAAACCTGGTCATAGTTTTAGGACTATATCACCCACATTGGTAAATCAGATGAGTATGACGTTTAGTCTGTGTGCTCAAAGATAAGGATCAACTCAATGACTATGCCTAAATCAATTAACCAAGCTATGAACACCTAATTATAGTGACATAATAAACCACAGGTGTCTCCACCTGTTTTATCAGCGGGAACCGGATCTTTTTTAGATGACAGGTATGTTGGCAAAATAAAAATAAAAGCTACTCTCTAGCTATTGTTATTTTTAGACTCGCCCATCCACTGCAGTGGCGTGTTTCGAAGTGTTGTCAGGAGTAATTGGTATTTGTCTAAACTGTACTTTTTATGTGTTCTCATAACTACGTGAAAAAACCACTTTGGTGCCCGCGTGCTCTTACAGTAGACTAGACTGCCAATGATGGGAAGATTGAGGTTCGAATCTCGGTTGAGAGTACTGAAGTTTTTTCCAAAATTATTTTCACCTCTTCCTCCACGCAAATTTGAGCACAATTCCTCTAAATATAACCTGCCTAAGCCCTAAAACCATCAGCGTAATACACTTATAACCTGAATGGGCTGTAAGACGAGGTATTATAAAAAAAGCTTTAAAGCTTTCACTAGCCAGGTAGGCCTACTAGAGAAAATACGTTCCTATAATGAGCTATGCAGATAATATCCTGTGTAAGATTGGTCAAATGGGGAATGAGTAGGGGTGAATATATCACAGGTACATTATTAACAAACCCACTTTATTGGCCACGTGGTCTAAGGTGCCAATCTCGCAACAGACTTAACTGCTTATGACGGGGAGATCAAGGTTCGATTCCCTCTCGAATTCTCTGAATGGGTTTTTTCTTAAATGGTTCCGCACCCATCGTTAAGGTACTTCCGAACGGAGTGAAATTATTTTTATAGTTTTTATAGAATTGAAACTTTTTGCTCAAAATAAATCAAATATTTCTCCAGTAGCAACATATAGTTTAGTTTTCTGCTCAATCTAATATCAACATATCTTGAATATCTGTAAAGGATGTATTGGAATTTTGTCAAAACTTTTTAAATCAAGATAAAATGTTTTGACAAAATTCCAGAACATTCTTGACAGATATTTAGGATCTGTTGATATTAGCATGTGCAGAAAACTAAGCTCTATGTTGACACTGAAGAAATATTTGATTTATCTTGTCCAAAGAAATGTAATGCTCTAAAACCTGTCAAATTACTCGCGCTCCCTTCTACCGCACCTTAACACATTAGTGTAAATAATAAATATCCGTTTAATCCGAACGAGTAGTAAGGTGCGGCGATAAAAATGCTTATCTGCTTGTTTGAAATTCATAACCCTGACCGCCCTCTAACAGTCTAGGTATATTGTTACACTCACGCCTTAGACCATGTTATCACAAGTTTGGACCCTTCCCCATAAATGAGAACATTTATATATGTAATTGTAGAGTGTTGTATGAACATCATTTGTTATTTTGTTTTTAATAGGTATTTTGAAATAAAATTGAGTTATAGTATTTAGTAGAAATAATTTTTTACTCAGCACTTTATCTATAATTATAAAACAATTACACCGGTGGTCTTTGGGTAAAGTACTCACCCCATGATCTTATGCTCACGGATCCAAACCCAATCAATTAGACGGATTTTTACCGAGTGATGGAAATTCGTTGCACAACTTCCTTCGAAGCGGAAGTAAATTGATCGATTTTGGTATTAAAATATCCTTAAAAGGTGTACAAAAGAACTTTCTGATAAAATAAGGAGAACCTTTCTCGCTCATTCGTAGAAATTCAGTGCGGAAAGCAACGGAAAATGAATTTCATGTTCTTTTTCCACATATGGTGTTGGTGGATGACACTAAACAGTGGAAGGGCAGCAGCGGCTTCAGATAGATGGGAAACTAACCTAAAACATCTACTGCCTTTACGATAACTAAACCATATTGTAATGCAAATAAATAAACTAATTATATAAATATTTATAATTTATTTTATATGAAACAATTTTATTTTACTCTTCTTTACAAATTTCAAAAATGTCTTAAGAAAATATATGGTTCAGCACTCATAAACCAAGTGTATATTTTTACTTTATATTAATATACGCGTCTTACTACATGTTTATCTTATACGCATAGCTATTAATCTAACAGGCTAAGGATGAGGAAGGTAGCATTTTAAAGGTAATCTACCCATATTTGCGTGAAAGGAGTATGTAATACTATTTTATAAAAACCACACTCAGTAGGCCTGAATTTAATTCGAACTCCATGCTCCCCGTCATCAGCAGGCCAGTCTAACACGAGATTAATTCCTTAGACCATTAGGTCACTGATGCGGTAAGTATTTTTTCAACACGCTTATAAATTAGTTGACTTAATTTAATAGCGTAGGGATAATATGATTTAAGATTTTACCTACTTATAACTTGTAAAGGATTGCTATTTCAAAAACACAACTTTTTTATGCACATGGCCTCCATTATTACTATTATAAACTTTTCCTTGTTTTAGATTAAAAATAAGAGATAATTTTTTTAACTTGTGCTTTTTTAATATAAAAAAGTCAAACTCTAAATCCAATTTTGTGCAGTTCTAAAAGAGGGTACATGGGTTTATAAATAATTTAAATAAAAGTGAGAGGTAGGTTGAAACATATATATATATATTTAATTTAGTGGTTAAAAAGTTATAGGATAGATTATTCAAATTATAGATTGAGTCATAAAAACCTATGTTATTCGAGAGATTTGAGTCTCGTATAGTCCCAAAAACGTTTATCTTAAAACCAAGCTATGGAAACCTTGAAGTGATTTAATAATTTGTAGGTATTTGGTAAAAAAAAAAATATTTAGCTTTGTGACGTAGGTATAATAACAAAATAAAATAAATAATACGGTGTACCACGGAGACTTTCTCTTTTATCTTAAAATATACATTTAATAAAAACTCATAAAGCTTGTGAACTGCATTGTTGCAGAATCCCACTCCACCAAAGAGCATAAATGTAATAATATACGCTGTTACAAACATATTGAGAAAAGAGGAGTATCTCTGTGAGACAAACAGAATATCAATCATTTTAAAAGTGCTCCATAACATTCAGTATTATATGTTTAATTGTAGTTTAAAAACTATAGGTTTTATTAAAATATAATTCACATTAAAATAGCTTTAACTTTAACAATAATACAACTTTACAATGATCTGTATCTCAAATAGTTGCGGAGATATGAACAAAATTTGAAATTTCCGCTTCTCTAAAGTATGTAAAAATCATTTTAATAGGAAAACGAGAGTGGCGATTTTATTTTTAATGTTAAACAGTGTCTGGATATAAAATTTTATTCAACATGGTTATAGCGGATTTTGAGAAATCTTTTATTTTGATTTATCTTTTAGTAAACTTACCTTTAAATCTAGGGTTGGATATCTAATAAAAAATAAAAACAAGGAGAGACCTTGTGAAAATCCTAATACCAAGTTTTAACCCAATTGGTAAAATATTTTCGTCTCTAGTCCGAGATACAGACAGACCGACAGACGGACGGACTGACAGACGACATTGCTGAAACAATTTTTTCTGTTTTAGTGGATCATGAAACGTCGACTTTTATCAAAATCTCTAGTTTATTATTTTATTTTCTACGATCACAATAGCTTTCCCTTCAAGGGGTCGAGACAAAGTAAAAAGGACAGAAGGATATAATTCATATGTTTGTGATTTATAATTTAATATAGGCCTACATGAAAAAAAAACATATATCGGATGGACCAAGACTAAGCGTGGATCGGATCACAATTGAAATGCTCAAATGTGGAGACATTGACAAATTGTGTGAGCTATTCACTAAAATTAACTAAAATTGTACAATTTTTACTATCTCTTGACACCTTGGAGTGAAAGTATTGTGATTGTCAAAACTATCGAACTCGAAATTTTGATAAATGTCGACGTTTCATGACTCCCTGGAACTAAAAAAGTTGTTTTCGTAATTACAGCTGTCTGTCAATCTGTACCTCGGGATAGAGCCTAAACTATTTTACCGATTGGGCTAAAACTTGATATCTGGGGTTATCATAAGTTCTCAATGAGGGGTTTTTGGAATCATATCTGAACCTATATTTAAGGGTAGTTTACTGAAGGGCAAAAAAGAGAAAAAAAATCGATTTTGATTATATTTCATATCAAATTTAGTTTATCACTATAAACAAGATGTAAATTCTCATTTTCTCTTGAAAATGACTCAGGGTACTTAACACGAGGAAAATTTTCCAATTTTAATCATTCCTCCACAACTATTTGAGAAATGAAATAACTTACAATTGTAAAGTTGTAATAATATTAAAGATGAAAATCTTTAGTTGAAATATATTTTTATATAACCAATAGTTTTTGAACTATAGGCAAATATATATACTTTGTAATTCAGGTATTTGAAAAGGAATTTGCTTATTATGCTTTTTGGTAGAAAAAGATGTTTATTTTTCTCAATTTTCCTGTAAGAGTGTTCCTAGCTTCTAATTCCATAGGGTAAGTATTTAAGAGTGTATATTATTTCATTTACTATCTTTGGTGTAGTGTTTCTACAACAATGTATATACCTATAATCGCTTTTACAAATCTTTCGAGCTTTTAACAAATGTTTATTTTAGGATAAAACCGGGAGAGAGTCTGTGTGGTGAGCCGTATATATATTTTTTAATATTTGCGAATTTGAATTTATATTCGAGATTTGACATATTATTTAAGATTCAGATTCAAGTTTTGTATTTGAGAATTACATTATCCAGACCATCTCTAAATTTAAAATGATATATTAGTAGCAGCTCTCAACATCAATTGGTCTCATAATTTTTTCTATTTAAAATTTAATCTTAGTAAAATAGTGAAGTTCTAAAATATTATTACACTATACTCTGGCAACTATTATGGAACTTAAGCTAATTAGGTAAATCGTACCAAATGACGGTTAAATGTGTTACCTCCACCTGGTCTCGAACGTAAATCTCTCAAAGCCAGTTTAATATCTTTAGAATCACTACCAATTATCATATTTACGTTGGAGGTGCAAACAAGCTTCTACAATAATTCATGTTCTTCTTGTTTGCTTATGCAACTCAGTCTTCATTCACAAACAAGATAATAATGCTAATAAACCTGCATTTAAAAACATCTACCGTATTTAAGACTTAATGTACAGCCGTGTGAATAATTATATCACACGCCAACCTGACTAGCATTTGAAAACATTTAACTAATAATTATACTCACTCTAGATTTAGCTTTGCTCATTTACAATTTATTGATTCTGAATTTTTAAGCACCGAATCTTAATACCCATTCCGTTTTTACGCTTATATACGACTTACGCTATGGTTTTAGTAACGAAGGTTATATATATAGGGAGTGTACCCACATTTGTGTGGAGGGAGAGAAATAAAAAAGTTGGAAAAATAATGCTCAGTACACCCGACTGAGATTAAAACCTCGATCGCTCCTTCATTAGCAGTAAAGTCCACTGCGATAATAGCAGCTTAGACCATGTGGCCACTGAAGTGGGTCATTGATTTATTGAATAGTAAATAGGTAACGTGATATATTAAACTAAATCAACTCTCTTAGCTACTATATAGTATTCATTAATTCATTAAAAAAAAATTAATTGTCTAATAGGTCTACTAGTCTTCTTTTTGAGTATATACACCACATCTTACCACCCACTTGGGCTATTCATATACTTACACTAATGGGATGGGGGAGGAGGAAGGAGGAATTAAGAGAACATGTACCTAGATTTTAGAGGAGGGAGCATGCAAAACCATTAAAGAAAGTCCACCCTAATTACACCCGATCGGGTCTTGAAGTCAGATCTCCCCATCTTTTAAAACCAGTTTATTGATAGAGGGGACGCTTTTTACCATGTGACAACCTAATTGGCCATCTACAATTCAAAGTTTTGAAATTGTTACAATATATATATTAATATTCATATATGTATATAGTTATTTAATAATATATATTTTTAATGTGCGTGTGCTCCATACATACATTTATATAAAATATAACTTCAAAAACGCATCTGATTAACGAAAAAGAGATCCAAGTTTCGTTTTCCGGCAAGCCGAAAATGTAACATTAGTTATTTGTCATTTAGTTGTATGGGTTCTGTGGGTTTTAATTTTAGAGTCATGAGTTGATGTAATAAATAATAAAATGATTAGACTCCTCTTAAAAATAAAATATTACATTTTATAATCATATACAATAATTTAATCCCAAATAAAATGTACATGAAACGTTTACTTCACAAATTTTAGTAAAATTTAATTCAAAGCCATTCCCTTTATCTGCAACGAGACTAGTATGTTTTTTGTGTACAAACTGTGTTTACAAATTAAGACAGTTTAGAACTAAGAGTGGGATGGAGTTGTAACTTACCAAACCACCAAAGTTAATTCTAAACATACATAGTCCTTTATGTCAATCCCATGCCAACCAAGTCCTCTCATAATCAAACAGTTACGTAGTCCACAACACAGACCAAACAACAGTTTCTCCTAAACCCACCCTTCTACCCCCTTTCTATTCTGAAACTAAAGCAAATTTACCGCTTTCAAGGTATCTAAACTACAATACCCAGAGACGGGAGTGCTATTTGGAGTTTAAGTTGTTCCACAAACAAAACGATAAACATTATATTAGAGCAGAGTGTAGAGAAAATCAGAAACAAATGTTGTTTTAAAGATGAATAAGATAAGAGATTATAAAAAAACACTGGATTATTTGCGAATTATGTTTAGGACATGTTATCAAACGATTATTTTTACAAAGAATAATCCAGAGCAGTTTTTTTAGCTCCTCATCTTAATATGCGTTCAGGCTATACCCATATATAGTCTAATAACTATGCTAATGAGTTAGGGTTGATAAAGATTGAATTTGGAGAAAGTCTTCCCAAATTTGCGTGGATAGAGAGAGAGCGTGGGAAACCATTTAGGAAAAACCACCCTCATTACTCTGATTCGGGATTAAATCACAATCACGTCATCCCTAGTCTATTGCGAGCGTCCACCAAGGTGTGTCGGAGAAAATTTAAATCAAAGTGTAGAGGAAGCCATTAGTATATACTTACTGTATGACAACCAGAACTAACCAATTCTCAATTAAAGGTCAGTTTTAATGTAAAGTTACGAACAACACGTTTAGTAAGGACTGATTTCTTTTTAGATAAATGGAGTGTAATTTTATGAGCCAATTTAAAGGGAAAAGATCCCAGTATAATTATTTATAAGGGCATATGACATTCGAACAAAATAAAAAAGAGAGATATTGTCGATATTATGTGAATTTTAACCATGTAAAATTATAATGTATTATCATAATAATATATCTAATGTTCTCTACCAGAATAATGATTCTCTTATTTCAAATCCATTTACAATAACGATTTATTTCTTATACAGTTTAATTGTTTTTTCATCAACGCACCCATTTGGTTATTTACTAACTACGATAATAGTTTCAGGGATTATAAAGGTTATATTTAGAGGTAGTGAAACCACATTTTCGTGGATGAAGGGTGTAAAACCATTTCGAAAAAAAACACTATCAGAACACCCAGCTGAGACTTAACCTTCCACAACAGTGGTCACAAAGTTTAATGTGCCAGGATTACAATATATATATATATATATATATATATATATATATATAAGTTTTAGAAACCTTATAAATTGCAACTACACAAGTTTTTATAAGCACAATTGCCCAGATTCCAAATTTTATGTTTCTTATTTTTTCTACTCGCAACGGTGACTACGCGAACTAGAACACTTCAGTTCGCAATATAAATAAAATCCCAAAATAAGGTTACTATGATCTTTTTAAATTTCATGAGCTTTTTAGTCACGTGCATAATTGGTCACGCTGTCAAATGCATTTGCATTGCAAATATATATTTATATATATATATATAATATTTTTTAACATATTCCTTAGAGTGCATTCTAAAGTTTGACAAATTAATTATGCCAAAGTATTGAATTTAAGTTAAATATTTCTTCGTTTTGGAGCTACCTATAGCGAATATCACCTAGTTTGTTTAATCAAGGTGGAAATACATGCCAAAGTAAACCAGTATACCCCTAAAGTACACACCGTACGATATACTGATTTAAAGGTCCGAAAGACTGTGCCAAGTTTCAACTTTATTCTTTTTTTAGTCCTGGAATTCTAGTACCTACAGATCCACAAACTCACAAAAACTCATACGCACATTCTATTTTATGTGTGTGATATTTTATTTGTTTTAGCATCACATCTTACTAGCCATTCGGCTAGTTACTAATTACACTAGTGTTTAAGGGGTTTAGAAAGTTGGATTTATAGGAAGTGTACCCAAATTTGCACGGGGGAAGAGTGGAGAAACATATAGCAAAAAACAGCCTGCATACACCCTACCATGATCCGAAACTCAATCAACCTGTTAGCAGCAGTTTAGTATATTTTGAAAGTGATGCCATAGACCATGCGGCCACCAAAGCAGGTTGTATGAATATTAAAAGTGATGGAAGTGTAGCTTAACTATTTTTGGTAGTGTATTAGTGTAAAGTACGATTATAGCACATCTAAATATATTATTTAAGATGAAAAATGACACCGGGACACAATGCCTTAAGAAATAATTGAAGATTAACTATAGGCACGAACCTAATTCTCGATATCTCAGTGGTAAGAGCATTGGCATAGTAAGATCCTGGGTTCTTTTCCAGTGTCCAAGTGTCATTTATCAAATTAAATAATATTATGAAAATATTAATTATTCTTTTTAACTAGGGAACTCTAGACGCAGACTAAGTAATTTAGCCAGATCCCTATTGGTGGACGCGCGGATCAAATGTAAACCTAATTTATTCTGGTTTAGTGGTGATGGAATGTTGGGGTTTGAATCCTTACTGAGTGTACCAAGAGTGTTATTTATTACATGGTTTTACCCTGGCCACTGAAGCAAATTTAGGTACATTTATGCTCATCCTACCTTAGCGGAATTAATATATAATGCTTTTTTCCAAAATAAATTATACAAAATTATATTAATTTTTTTCTAAAAGAATTGCTCTGGCGAATGATAAAAAAAACTATACACCTGATTAGGGCATTGTATGATTACCAAAATTAGTCGAAATCTGGTAATTATATCAAAATGTTTGAAGGAAACAAACACACAAAGAGAATAAAACTCGTTTCCTATAGTATTGTACTACCTACAGTCCAATTTTAATAGGAAGGGCTTTTAACAAAATCCAAATAATATATTTTTATAGAGTTAGCATTGAAAACATTTTTCTTTATAATTAGTTTAATTTTTATATGCATTGATAATAAATATCAAAATTATAACCGTAGGTCACATGACCTGACGTATGAATACCTGAAAGTAAATCTAGTAAATTTATAGGTGTTGGATAAGGCTATTCCAAATAAAAATTGACTATATATTACTGTAATTCTTTAGTTGTCATTGGTTTACTTCTTTTTTTTTGAGGCAGAGATAAGGAGTGTCTGTGCTGGCGGCTGGGGTTCAATCCTCGGTCCCGGCACAGATTTATATGATTACCAAACCCTTCCTTCACCTCTGACAAGACATCTTGTGAATGTGGGGAATGCCAGGCCTCCACCGTGGTTCGGATTCCACGTTAAACTGTAGGTCCTCCATTTCATCTCACAATCACCCTACCATTACACATTAGCGTAAGTGCGTATAACCCGAACGGGTAGTAAGACGTGGTGCTAATAATAATAATAATAAGATAAGGAGTGGCCACTCATTTTACAAACAATATTTAAATAATTGGACTCTATGTTGAAAGGGGCAGAGAGTCAAAATGAATTTAGTCCCTCATAGTAATTATCATCACCAACAGTTTCCAGTCAATGGCCGGATCAGTTTAGTAAAATGTATTCATCTTCCTATATCATTCTATTATTTTTCTCGTCTCAATTTGAGACATTATGTTATCTGCTGTTACCATCTTATTCTTGACCTCCTTCCTTTGAGGTTTTTTCCTAAATACTTAATTTCCATAATTTTTTTAACTTCCTCTCCTTTTCCAGCCTTATTACATGCCCATAACATCTATTTATTGCTTTATCTAGTATCTCATGTACTCCCTGTACTCCCACTCTTGCCAGGATAACTTCGATACTAATCTTGTTTCTCCCTCGTGACAGCTAACATGCTCCTCACACATTTAATTTCCATAGCCTCAACTTCCCTAGTCCTTCTTACATTCACTGTCCATGTTTCTTCTGCATATGTGAAAGTGGGTAGAAAGAAATCACACCCTGTAAAACCCTTCCTTACACTTCAAGGGCGCTTATATTTTCCATCGCCGGTATCTTACACGCCAATAGAATAACCCTCCCTGCAGTCATATTATTATTAGATCGATCCTCTCTACTTACAACTTCCCTTATACATACAATATGAAAGCTGAAACTATATTGCCTTTATTAAAAGTTATCAAACATGCATTGTAGCTAACATTTAAAATTGTCCAATTTCACAGTATTTTTCAAAAACGAGCGTATTATTTTTAGCATAGGGATACTAAAATTTGATATAGTAATTTTAAAAAACTGTCAAATTCCGTCAATAAAAAGTTGTTTAACACTACAGTGCTCAGTTAATCTCTTTATCCGAGCATGTTGACTCAGCCTGCAGCAATGTGTGCACATGCAACTCAGTTACCGTTTGTAAACAGTTTAGTGATGCTAATATAAGCTCTTAAACAGCACTTAAAGCTATGTACCCAATTTAAGACACACGAATACAGACATATTATTAATTATAATTAAGGTAATGTGATATAAGGGGTTATAATAACATTGCACTTGGCTGTCCTTGAAGAGGAGTTATGGGTTAAAATTCTGACTTCAAACGCTTTTTTTTTGGTCATTTTTCAATTATTCACACCTGCTTATTGGGATACAGTTATTCTGCAATATATTACCCATCTTTGCTATGCAATAGCTGTCATATTCTCGAAGCAGTTTGAATGCGGTTTGTCAAGAAAATTCGCTGAGTACAGACTGAACAATTGTTTTTTAGAGCTTTTTATCCATTTTAAAATGTCAACCACTCAAAATGTTTGAGTTTGATTGATTCTCAAAGGATTTGAGTTTATACCTATAAGTATTCGATTTAGTACCACAGGAATATAAAAAAACATTTGAAATATATGTTAAACCACGTTAAAACTGTTATTATATAGGAATATAAACCACTTCAAATCCAAGGAGAAATTATAGGCTGTATTTCAACTTGAAATTCAAATAAAACTTAAAAAGATGTTAGTAACAATAATAAAATAACATTATTTTTAACATGATAAACTTAGAATATTTTTAATGAAGGAAGGAAGTAAGCTCTAATGCTCGTATAAATGCTAGTTATATTTTCATGGGTCAATACGTACGCATGCACCAGCCTTAGATTAAGTCGTTAATAAATACATTATCTATCAAAATCAATAAATTGAACCCTGGACTCATCCCCAGAGGTACCTTGCTCCGATCTACATACAAATATAAATAATAGTTTTCATATTTAAGGCCCGTTTCAATATATTATGTATAGCCTAACTGTATTAAAACGTCCTAGCTCAGGTTTTAACGTGTCTGCCTCAAGAGTTAAGGAACCGGGGTTCAATTCCCGGCATGTCCAAAAAATTTATCATTGGTGGAATGTGGGTTTACCCTTTCACAGTGATGAATTAATGGCAGGGGACTAGATGTTGTGCCTGTACTAGTCTTAAGTTAGATTATAAATCACATGAAGCTACGACAGACCTCGCAAGACGGTAGTGTAAAATATATGACTTCAATAAAAAAAAAACTGACCCAGACCACAGGGTGGAAACAGTGATGTGTGTGTGTGTTTGTGTGTGTTTGTGTGTGTGTGTGTGTATAATAGAACGCCAGAATGTACATGCTTGGCTGAATAGAGTAACGATTATATCTTACACATACCTTTTGATCGGTTTATAGGGATAATAAAATCTAATCTAACGTAATAGTATTTAAAGTGTGTTTAATTTACATCGTATTTCATTGTATATTTCGCAGTAAATATTTACGTGATGCAACCTTTCTTTCTCTCTCTCTCTCTCTCTCTCTATATATATATATATATATATATATATGTTCCCCAGGCAAGATCTTCTCGAAGGACAAGGGCGGAGAAACGAGGGACAAATTGTATCACATTACTCGTGTATTTTAGAAGTAGAACCTTAGAAAACAATCCTGTTGGCAAGCGGCGATGAAGATACTCGTGTATTGCTCAGAAAGTAGTCAGGACCTACGTTTGTCAAAAGAAAACATATTGGTTTCATTAATCACCTCATCTGAATCAGGAACATAATTATTATTCCGCATTGGTCTGGAAACTGAAACACTAACACTTCATCGATCATCTATTGAAACAAAAAAAATATTTTGTATTTTTTAATTCTAGTGTTTGCAATAGTAGAACTCCTCTACTCGTTTAACGACAGCAAACATTTCAGTTCTATCCCATTACCCAAAGCGTGTTGACTCATTACATGTGAGACGTTCTAACCCACTTAGTCCCAATTTGACCAGACGTACAAGACCTCTGCAACTACAAACCTTACTTGGGAATGTGATATCGTTAATACCCGGACAATGAGTGCTATCCAGAGTGATGAGAATATTCACGAGTGCACTTCTTTTATCCCGAAAGTTAACAGTCTAACCAAGGTAGACTACTAGTCTAGAAGCTACAGTATAGTGAAAACATGCAAGGTAATCTTGGTAAATTACCGGCTAAACGATGTTTACATTTTAGATATGTTTTGATTATTCTTGAAACAAGACACTTCCTACCAATAAAAAATCCATGGCAAATTGTTTTAGACAAACATATTATAGGTTTATTTTTCCTCGTGTGAATTTTAAATATTTCGTTATAATTTTATAACACTATATACAATTAATTGTATGTGAATTTATGTTTAGAAATATGTAATACAAAATTAATGAGAAAATAATTAATGGCTGAGGTTTGTCTTTGAAAGTATTTGTGTATGTATTTGGGTCAGGGTCACCCTATTTAACCATTGTATGTACTCCAGTACAGAAAAAAAATACATATTCGTTCTAAGAAAAGAACCAATCAATAGCTCTACAAAATATAATATTTTAAATTTGCTGCCTTAGTATTTCCTTAATTAATTGCCCTAAAAATGTTATTTCCCATAAATTAAGATATATTCTTTTGAAAGCAAATATAATTTTCAAAATTAAGTATTTTGTTAATATTGAGGCATCCTAGTTTTAGTGGAGCTAAAAACAGTAACCATTTGATTTATTAAGTGGACATTATTTAAAAATAGTATATTTAAAACAATTATTGTGAGGTAAACCAACTCTAGAACCACGTTAATTAATATAATTATTTTGATTAATATAGTAGCTTTAATAAAATAAAATAATTCTAAGGAAGTTTCAAAATCTATAAGTGTTATATATATAAAAAATAATTAGGTAACATCTTAACATTTAATTTATTATTCTACTTTTGATTAGTGAATTTACTCTCATATATATAGGAAGTGTACCCGCATTTCCGTGGAGAGATGGTAGGAAACCTTTTATGAAAAAACGCCCTCAGTACACCCGATCAAGTCTCGAACCTCGATCTCCCCGTCCTCGGCAGTCCAGTCCAATGAGAAAGTGAAGCCTTAGACCGTGCAGCCACTGAGGTGGGTAATTTACGCTTATTGGTTAAGAGAATTTTGAAATGTATCAAATAAATATTACTATTTTATTATATATAATTATCGCCGTGTATAGCTATTTGGGTTTGAGTTAAATAAAGCCTCTCAACACATGACTTTCAAATTGACACTACAAAATTTATCAGAGTTCTCAAAAATTTTTATTTCGTATCTAAACAAACATGTTGGCCATTTTTAGAATTTGTAAATGCCAATTAGATCTATCGCATAAATAAATTTCAAACCCCTTTAGATAGCCATTATTTGAAATCTGTATTATTATTATTACGCCTCAAACCATTCTGCCATCACGTGAACGCTTAATTTAAATTCCCAAGAAACAAAATGAATTTTTATTGCCACAGTGTCTTATTACCGGTATAGGCTATAAGCATATGTACAAGTTAATGAATTAGGGATGAATAAGGTTGAATTTAGAGAAATATACCTACATTTGCATGGAGGGAGAGTAGGATAAAACATCCTCAGTACAGTACTAAACGGGAGTCAAACCCTATTCCCCTATCATCGCCAGTATAGTCTAACATGAGAGTGATACCTTATACCATGTATACAAGCAATCAGGTATATAGTTAATTATATCTCAAGGATATTAATTAAATACCTTACTTTACCTGCCTTCATTTGTTTACCAAGTGTCAGACTTTGTGCTGGCGGCTGGGGTTCAATCCCCGGTCCCGGCACAGATTTATCTGATTACCAAACCCTTCCTTCACCTCTGACAAGACATCTTGTGAATGTGGGGAATGCCAGGCCTCCACCGTGGTTCGGATTCCACGTTAAACTGTAGGTCCTCCATTTCATCTCACAATCACCCTACCATAACACATTAGCGTAGGTGCGTATAACCCGAACGGGTAGTAAGACGTGGTGCTAATAATAATAATAATAATAATAATTTGTTTACCAAACAGTTTAATTGCCATAGAAAAGTTAACGTTAGGTAAAAATCCCACGCAAAAGTGAACAAACGCATTTGAGAGCAGCTAGCTCTAATTAGCAACACTAAATGAAACGTTAAATAAATTAATTGCTAATTTCAAAGTAATTAAACATCATCCAATCCACACATACCTCTACCCACACCATCATCTCCTACCTAAGCGCCTGCATAAAAAACACTGCGTAGCGGATGAATGTATATAAACCTCACCACCTTGATACGTGTCAACTAATTTTACGAGTTGTAATGACAGAGTAAACAAGATGTAATAGGTTAAGTAACGAACCGTTTTCGCTGGAGTTGATCGAAAGTTCTATATAACATGCAGTGTTTCCCCTCTCGAAATGTCTAAGCAAATGGTGATAGAATAATCCTAGGTAGAATTAATTCAATTATTTGAACAGCCTGTGGGTGGGTAAATAGCTCTTTAATGTGTTTATTGATTAAGATTATTGATCAGGCTTTCTTAGTAGTAACTTGGATAATTTATGAAATTAGTTACTCGAAAGTTCATATCCCCACTTACAAAAGTTCACCACCTTTTCTTAGCGCGATCTAGTTTTAACCAGTCAGCCTCATAACACCCTATACCTATCTTGAGCTTGTTCTATAAAGTTCACCTCATTACACCTTATGTATATATTCAGATAATTCTATCCAGTCTACCTCATTACAACTTATCTCTATCTAGACCTAGCTCTATCCAATTCGTTAAATCCTTTCACTAAGTAAAGCAAAGTTTGATACATTTATATGAAAATCCATTCTGTTTGTCAGCACATTCTAAAGCTTAAATGTATTCTGTTAGTTACTTCTAATCTCAGCCATTATTATGACATCAACTGAGTACAGCAACACTATCATAATCACATTGTCCATTTGTAGAACAACCGCTTCCTCCCAAATATCCCTCATACACTTAACCATGAAAACATTAAACAAACAAGACTTCATAACACAGCCCTATCCAACAACTTGTTCAATGTCAAACCATTACCTCAAAGTTCCACCCCACCTAATGCACGCTTTACTTTCATCATACACAGCCATAATTGCATTTAATAACCATGCATCTACACCATACATTCTATAACATAATCCTATTCACACTATCCTCCCTATTCTCCAGATAAACACATACACAATACACTATCTTCCTTACTGCCACACATTTTTTATTCAATTGTTGCAATGCAATTATCTGGTCCATGCAACCTCTACCTGGCATGATATATATAAGTAAAGCTCCTAGCTTTTGATGTTACGTTTCTGTCAAACGACCAACTTAGGATTCATTAAGTGTGAAAGTCTTCTTGTGTGAAACTTCACATACTCGGAGCGTTGTTTGATTACATATTGCATTTGTGTCAACAGAAGACAAGTTGACGCGATTATGATAATTTATTGGTTGGCGCCTAGTGGATTGCTAAATAGGTTCTAATGAGGAAATGATACATTAAAGAAACAGTTGTAACAATTATTGTAGTGGGGGAAAATGACGTGTGGTCATCATTGTGACATTTCCTAAAGCTGCCAACACGTTAGACTAATTATTTTTGACACCACGTCTAACTACTCATTCGGGTTATGCGGTTATAAACTAATCACAAATATGATTTTAAGGGTTAAGAAGGTTATATTTAGAGGAAGTGTATCTGCATTTTTAAGAAGGGAGAGAGAAAAACCATTTTGGAAAAATCACACTCAGCACACCCGACCAAAATCATAATCTTGATCTCCCTGTCATCAGCCATCCAGTTTATTTTTGAGAGTGACGCTTTAGATCATTCGACCTCTGAAGTGGGTGATTATTTATTTGGTGGGGTATTTAACGTGGACCTTATTATTATTATTATTATTATTATTATTATTATTATTATTAGCACCGCGTCTTACTACCTGTTCGGGTTGTACGCACTTACGCTATGTTGTACGCACTTACGCTAATGTGTAATGGTAGGGTGATTGTGAGATGAAATGGAGGATCTACAGTTTAACGTGGAATCCGAACCATGGCGGAGGCCTGGTATTCCCCACATTCACAAGAGGTCTTGTCAAATGTGAAGGAAGGGTTTGGTAATCAGATAAATCTGTGCCGGGACCGAGGATTGAATCCTGGCCGCCGGACCTTTTTAAATCTAATAGTTAAACTGCCATACGACCTAGCTACAAGCTAATTGGATTCACGCACAATAAAGGTTAGACTCAGTTGGTATGGTCTTCCTGGGATGCAGAGGTCCAAGGTTCGAGCCCATTCTCTGTTAATGCTGAGAAACTAGTTATAAACTTTGCAAAATGCCCTTGACAGACCAGTTATTGGCTCTTCGGTCATCCCATGCATTTCGCAAGAGCTCGCATATTTTTTACAATTATTCCAGAGTTGGTCAACAAAAAATAATAAAAGCGAGATTACAATAATTATTATTTTTGCTATAGTTTTTTTATTACTATTACATCTTGCTAGTGGCTAGATAGTTCGATCGGTTGACCACAACTCTGAAGGGCCTTGTCTTTTTTCTGCATGGATTAGCGAAGATTAGTTAGGATTATGATAGGAAGAATCCGTCAATATCTATAATAATTTAATTTATCATTAGTGTTTTTATATAGCTATTGATACTTCCCATAAAAAGTGGCAGTAGAAGATCACATGACCAATGGCTTGTCTTGCAGTGTTGCCAGGGAAACAGTGCTTGTTTGAAACTATACCTTTCATTTAACCTTTATGGTAGAAAGCTTACCTTGATTTTTTTTTGTTAATTTTTTTTATTATCATGTCTTACTACCTATTCAGACTATACCCACATAGTTTTAAAATAACTTACTGGGAAAAGTATGAGAGAAAAAAATGTTTAAAGATAATTACTCGAATTTACGTGGAAGGAGGGTGGGAAGCCATTTAGGAAACACCACCCTCAGTAGACCCAACTAGGATTTCAGCCCCGATATTCCCATCTTTAGCAGGCTAGTATAATACGAGCGTGACGCCTTGGATCATTCAGACACTAAAGTAGGACTTACCTTTCGTTTCAACTATTATATAGCTTATAAAATATCATATAATCCATCAAGTTAAGACTGATTCTAAGAAAGATGAGGAAGGGAGTTATATGCATGTTTCTTATTATATTTTTCTGTCGAAAGATTGCAGGATTGAATTACCTTTTTCCAGTTATGTTCACTTTCGTGAGATTTTACAGGGCCGTTTCTGGAACTTTAAGATATGACTACATTTTATTTATTTGAGGTATTTAACGCGTACTTTCTTAATCAACAGATTATATCATAGTACGAGAACTTCTATGAGCAATAGTGAAAAGGCCTACCAATTTGGCGGAGAAAAGTTTTTCTTACATGCCTTCCAGGGTTATGTTACATACCACAATCGATATGGGACCAATGGCGTTACTTACCCTTCAAAGATTTACTGTACTACGAATTTTTATTGCTCAAGACAAATCCATCGACTCCAGTTAGGGTTGAACTCATGAACATGGGGTATAACTACTACTTTACAAATTCTCAACGTATTACTACCCGTAAGGGATATCTGAATATTTACGCTAATAGATTAGGTTGGGAAGTATAGAACTAGGCAAGAATTCTTTAATTAATAATATATTCTAGTTACAAAACTTGTCCTTTCTTATGTGACTACCTTTGTAAATTCAGTAACAAATTTAAACTTATATCCCCCTAACGCAAAACAATCTTGAAGTTTTATATATCTTCTGAATAGAGAACGTATACATCTTTTGTTATGAATACTTTATTTTATAATTTTAAATTAATTTGTTTAATAACAAGTCTTACTACCCTTTGGATTATACCCTTAGGTACTCATTATGCTAGTGGTTTTAGGGATTATAAAGGCTATATTTATAATAGGTATATTCATATTTGCGTGGAGGGAGAGTGTAAAATAATTTTGAAAAAACAACCCTCAATACACCCCACCGAGATCTAAACCTCAGTATACCCGTCATCGGCAGTCTAGTCTACTGCGATAGAAGCGTTTTAAGCCATGCGCCCATTGACGCGGGTATGGGACAGTTGAACTAGAATATATCTTGATTGAAAAGCTTCTTAGCAAATAGAACGTTTATCATAATCGATATAAAAATATTTTTAGACATTTATATCTGTATAAAACTAAAATAAACATATGACCCACTTCGGTGGCCACGTGGTCTGACACGCTACTCTCGCAGTAGATTAGACCATCGATAATGGGGAGATTTAGGTTCTAACCTCACGTGGGTTTAATAAGGGTGTTTTCCCAAAATGGTTTTCCACTCTCCCTTCACGAAAATGCAGGTACACTTCCTCTATGTATAACCTACCTAATCTTTAAAATTCATTAGCGTAATTATTACGTTATTACATAGCCCAAACGATTGGTAAGACGCGGTGCTAAAAAAATATTAAGTTAGTATTTTATCGATTTAAACTAAGCTGCTTTTTTGTCATAAAATCTTCAGATAAACGTATCTTCATTCGAGATTCTTTCCATCCCAGACTTGGGATGTACTTATCTTCACTATAGTTTCTTTATATCTCAAATGAACGGTAAGTGAGACGCGGTGAGAAAAGAAAAACTAGGTTCTGAACGCTCATGACCGTGATAGAGGGCAGTGTCATAACGTTCCAACCTCAACAATACTCCCCTCCTGAATACCACCGTGTGTAAGAGTATCGACTGACCTTGAAAGATAAGGCGTCTAAATGTGACTTAAGAGCCTGCCTCACTATCATTATCACTAAAGGAAACATTTAAAATTTCTAAAAGCTGTTTCCGCATCGACACTTTTTCTGCAAACACTGGAGGATTAGCCCAGTCCAATCAATTAGCAAAAAATTTGGCAAATATAGAAAAAAAACACGGAGTTTTGAAAATTAGTACAATTGTTCATTTAGGTGTCCTGATGTAAATACTTAAAGAGTCCCTAGGCAAGGCCGTAATTATAATAATAAAAATGCTAAGTACTGCGTCTTACTACCCGTTCGGGTTATACGTTTAAGTACTAATTACGCGAATGGGCTAGGATGGGATGGTTGAAAATAGAGGAAGTGAACCCACATTTGCGTGGAGGAGCAAGACCATAGCCGGTCAATTATTTCAGGGAGGGTTTTGTGGGCACATCCCCCAATGGCTAGAGACTATAAAAAATTATAAGTTATAGAAAATATCTGAAGCGTTTTTTTATGGCTACATAATACCATAGCTGCCGAAGTCTAGAAAAAATTCAAAATACTAAACAGTCCCCAAATTTATACTTGTGCTTTAATTTTGATTTTGTTTGAACTATAAATAAAGCCATATATATAGTTCATAAAATCTCGGGGGGTTTTGAACCCTCAAATCCTCCCCCTGACTACGGCCATGTCCCAGGGAGTGGGGGTTAGGAGGGGGTGTTGGAGCTGTCCAAAGGTCCTATTTATAGGTTTTTGGCGAATATCTCAAAGACCGTTGGGTCTAGCTTAACAATCTTGTGATATAGAAAATGAAACTAGGCTAAATTTCTACAAAACTAGTCCTATACATTTTTTCTGTAGGATAAATAGCTTAAGAGATATAGATAGAGGGGTGAAATTCGAAGACATATTAAAGGGGAAATTTGTACAGCTCACTCAGTCCTACCCCACACTAACCTCACCCCCTGGGACCTTTAGTATGTTCATCAAGACACCTCAATGAACATCTGTATCGATTCTCAAAAATACATAATTTTAATTTTTTCCTATTTTGGCTAATTGGACTGGGCTAAGTGTGGCTAATTCGAAACTGCTAAATTCAAAAGATTGTATAGCTCGAACCCATAATGTTTCACCAGAGTGTTCCTATTCAAATCACTGGAAAAAAAATACATTTAATTTGAATTTTAGTAGGAAATATTTGTATAATTCAAAGCCGATACAGTCCATTACTAATTTTTTTCGAGTAAAGATCTTAATTAAATCACCACATATCGCAATAATGTCAAATAAAGTTAGTCATTAAAGCATAGTAAAAGATAGAGCACTTATACTTCATTCACGGTAGGAGTTTACCTCTGAAAGGTCCCGTTAATGAACTTTACAATGATGGAAAACGCGAGAAGATTCACAGAATTCCAACCAAAAGTTAACGTGAATGACAATATTTTAATGCAATCAGTGAAATATAAACTTAGGATAAAAGATAAAAAAGTAAAGTGGAGGTGATGGGACTAACATTTTTTAGGAGCATGCTAGCTGACAACAGAAGAGATAGGATTAGGAATAAATTATGTACGGTCTATAGTTGGCGCATAGGGGCTACATGAGATAGTTGAGGAAGTAAGGATACGATTAAATGAATGAGGATGTAAGGGGAGAGGATTCCAAAAAGATTAATGGATATAAAGTACGTAGGGGTGAGACAACAAGGAAGACCAAGGAAAAGATGGAAGGAACAGATAGAAGTAAGTGTGCAAGTGAGAGGAGGAGAGTGGAATAAAGTGTAGGAAGAAGAATGGTGGAATAACAGAGGGAGATGAAGAAATTTTACTAAACGGACCCATTCAAAGGCTGAAACCAGTTCTTGATGATGATGATGATGATGATGATGATGAACTTGAATATTTGGTTTATTTCTTTAAGCTAAGCAAATTACATCAAACTAAGATCTCTAATTTTTTCTCACCATCATCTCACTTGAGTGCAAAAAATGGTTTTAATTCTGCAATTTTCCTATTAATAATTCCAAGTTTTTTATATTTTCTTGTTTTTTAATGTATGTACAGTACATATTGTGTATGTGTGTTTTATATGGGATGTATAATATATGTGTGTTTACATTAAGCGTATTTAAAGTAATGGAAGTCTAGGTAGAAAAAATAATAATTCAAAACTTTGATATTCCTAATTTCTTAAGATATCAATCCAAACTAAAAAAATCTACTTTAAGACTTAACACAGATATAAGTATTTATAAATCCGTATAATTAACACAGGAATTTGGAAAATATAAAGGTCTGCTCCCTTTGACTATGACTTGGAGGGTTAAATAGTATATTATTTTACCACCACTATTTATATTCTGTTTTTGTTTTACACATATAATATGGTAAATACGCTAATGGGGTAAGGACGAGGAAGGATGGTAATCTTCCCATGTTTGTATTGATGGAGGGTGGGAAACCATTTAGATAAAACCACTCTCAGTAGACCCGGCAAGGGTTAAAATCCAAATCTCTTTGTCTTCAGTAGGCCAGTATAACACGAGAGTGAAGCCTTAGACCGTTCATCCACTAATTTGGGTAGATAAATAGATGAGTTAAGGAATAATTTGGGAGATATAGGAGGATAGTAGGTTGGTTAAAGTGTGTGGTGTACTCAGGGTGGTAAACAGAGGGAACGTAGTGTAATCAGGGAATTAAAGGGTTGTAAGAATAGAATAAAAAAGAGTAGCAAGAAATTAAGGGCCTGAAAGTGGCGATAGGGAGAAGATTTGGCCTGTAGATCAACATTGAGAAGTCAAAATTGATGGTGATTTCAAAAAATGAAGAGCCACTGAAAATAAAAATGGAAACCAGGAGTTGGAAAACATATATCAGTTCAAGTACTTCGGAAGTCTGCTGATAATGAACGCCTACTGCACTAAAGAAATTAGGTCAATAATCACCACAGCCGAAGAAACTTTCAACACGAAAAGGTTACTGCTGACCACAAAGTTGAGTTTGGAACTGAGGGGAAAACTTGTGAAATGCTGCATTTGGAGAAACTTTAATTCTTAAGAAAATGGAAGAGAAATATTTGGAAAGCTTTGAAATATGGTCCTGAAGAAGACCTGAAAAGATTATGTGGACAGACAGGGTGATAGATGAAGAGGTCATAAGAGGAGCGAGTGAGAAGAGAACCATTGTGGATATTATTCTTTGGTGCATAACAAACTGGAGCACC
This sequence comes from Timema shepardi, assembly GCA_902151425.1. Taxonomy (NCBI): domain Eukaryota; kingdom Metazoa; phylum Arthropoda; class Insecta; order Phasmatodea; family Timematidae; genus Timema; species Timema shepardi. The sequence goes on along the minus strand of CABFVX010001392.1, from coordinate 115,503 downwards.
CACATTCTTAGAAGGAACTTTTTTCTGCTCGACGTCATAGAAGGAAAGGTTGAGGGAAAGAGGAGCTTAGGAAGAATGAAGATTTAAATACTATATGACTTGAAGGAAATAATAAAATTCTGGGGGCTGAAGAGGGAGGCAAAGGACAGGGTGCATTGACGGTCTAAGCTCACTGACAAAAGTAATGAACCTGTCGTAAGATAGAACACCTAATAATGAATTATTAATGATGAGGGTGGATTTAGTTCACTAGGGCTATTAAATGGTTGACTAGGAAAGTAGTGAAGGGATAAGTTATGTAGTTCTTTTATCAGATTAAAGGGAGACACGAAAATAATAATCAGTTAACTTGTAAATAAAGACTCATAAAATTTAATATTGAACTCATTTTACTAAAATAAACAGCCACAATACGCTTGATTAGTGACAGTTTGAATACATATATATTTGGCACCATGTTTTGATTCAATTGAACAAATCCATTTTCTTGGTCGGATTATAATTTATTAAATAAATTATTAACCTTTAAATACAGTCCACTCTCTAATGACTATTGATTATTAGCTAACACTTCTAAATACTGGCGTAACATTGCCCTTGACTGATATTATTAAGGTGAGAAGAAAGAGGGTGCGAGAAAAGGACAGTGTTTTTGCAATTTTTATGGCAAACATTTTTTTTGGCTGGAACAAATAAAATATCGCTCCAATACAAACATAGAAATTAATTTTCTTCATATGTTGGTTTCAACAGTTCCTAAATATGACTAAAAGCATAGTGGCATTAGATGATAACCTTTTTAAATGAAGAAAAAAAAGGCCATTAAATTCCATGACTTCCTTGACGGATATTTAGGAATTGTTGAAGTAACCATGTGAAGAAAATTAAATTCTATGTTTATATAGGAGTAACATTTTATTTATTTTGGCCAAAAATATGTTACTATAAAAACTGAAAAAAACACTGACTTTTTCTCGCATCCCCTTCAATCCCACCTTAAGTCCTACACCTTATCTCAGTTGGTAGTGTGTCTGTCTAATGAACTAAGAGTCCCGGGTTTGAGTCACGGTATGGCAAAAAAAATTATCATTGGTGAAATGTGGGTTTCTCCCTCAACAGTGATGAATTAATGGCCGGAGGCTGAGTTTTGTGTCTGTTCTAGATTTAAATTAGTTTAAAAGTAATTTGCTCTAATAATAAATCAAGCGGTTCGGTAAGTCCACCTTAAATATCTTGAATAATTTAAATGAAATCACATTATTAGCTAATATATTTATTCGAATTAATTTAAATACTACACTTTGACACAAGACTCAAACAGGGGATTAGCGCGCCAATGCTCTACCAATGATCTATCCAGGGATGGTCCAGTGCTCAGAATTATTCTTCACTCATATATTAAGGCAGAGTCTATGATGTACGTGTGTAATCATAGGCTATACTAAGATCTATAATTGATATCACAGCCTCCGGCGACTAGGTTGTAACTTATGCTACGAATAGTAAAAGAAAAAAAGTTCCGAGTGTATCCAGATAGAATAAAGCTACGCAATGGCTTAGTAACCGCTAATCTCCGTAATTTATAGCTTTGTTTTATTCCATAATATATTAGTACCAACATTCATAAACCGGTAATCAGGTAACACGATTTGTTTACATACCAGATTTAACAAGAATTACACTATTAATATTCTTCACAAGAGGAAATCAGTGATTTGTGTTTACTCTCTCTCTCTCTCATCACGCTCATTAAAGTCATCATTAACCATTGTGTTGAAAGATTAATAGCATAAAAGGAAATATAAAGCAAATTTGATGTAATTTAAATAATGTTTTTCCTTTTAAGAATTAATTTATTCTCATAAAAAAAGTTTTTCAAGATATATTTTTTTCTCTAGCACCATGTCTTATCATTCGAGTTAAACGCCATGGTACTAAATATCTACTGTGTTAAGAATGATAAGGTTGAATTTAGAAGACGTGTATCCACATTTAAATGGAAAGAGAGAGAGAGAAATATGGAGAAAGAGTGGAAAATAATTTAGGAAAACCAACCTCAGCCCCCAAATGAGTATAAAACCCCGGCCTCCCTGTAATCGAAAACCTCATCCATCTCAAGAGTGACGCTTTAGAGCACGGATGTATAGAGATGAAAATTTTGAATCAGAATATTTTCTGCAGTGGCGGTTTGCGGTGGAGGGGTTAAATCTTATAAGTGGCACCTAGAGCCTATTATACCTCAAAATATAGTGGATTAAGTGAGATGTAGGTTATAAAAAGAGGTCAGGGGGTGTATATAGGAAACATGGAGTACAGGGGGAGACAAATTTCAGGCCAATCCAAGATTATTTTAATTAACTTATTGGTGATAAAAATATCTAGGTACGATTTATGAACATAGCAGCTCGACAAAGGCTCACATTAATTTGTTTTCGTACTACATTTATTTCATCACCATCTCTTATTACCCGTTCGGTTTGTACGCCTATGTACTAATTCCATGCGCATTGCCCGAATGGGTAGTAAGATGCGGTGCTAATAATAATAAATACTAATTACGCTAATGTGTTAGGGATGAGTAAGTTTGAATTTAGAGGAATTGCACCTGTGAAAGTAGAAAACTATTAGGAAAACGACTTTCCGTGCAACCGACTGGTATCGAACACTGATCTCCCTCTCATCGGCAGTCTAGTCTAGTGCGAGAATGGCGTGTTAGACCGTGCGGCCACTGAAGCTCGTTTGATGCTGTTTCTGGTTTTAACGCCCTCAGGAGAAAATAATCTTAAGTGTAAACGTTGACATTTGGAATATTTATAGCTCGATTACATCATAGTTCCATTTAACTAGTTGAAACTATTTTACAGATATAATAATTGAAAATTTTCCACTTTGGAAAATTTTCCTGAAAAAAGACAGGGAAAATTTTCCGTTTCACATCTCTAGGAATTTCCAAACCACGATGCATGGGCCACTTGTGGCCTCCGAGTACGTTCTGTGCGGCCCGCCATCTCAAATTGAAATACTTAAAATTGCAGAAATAAATGACAAATTATACTCTTACAGTTTACCTAAATGCTCGCTAATTTTCACTTGGTTTCTAGAGTCGTACATTATAATGTTAATTATGTAATGCCTGGATGAGTGTCATCTGGGTAATCGTATGGGTGTGTAATATATTTAGGTTATTAGGTACTATAAGTATCATGTATGGTTTTCGGCCAATTCCACCAATAATTGTGACGAATCTCAGTCGGGGAAAAGTTGGACATGCCTGCCTTAGACCATGTGGCCACCTAAGGGTTTGGAGCTCACCTCTTAAAAACCCGTCTTACCCCACAGTTTCCTGCCAATATTTTTAAAAACAGTTAATATTTTGACCATGAGAGATATACAGTATTTTAAGAATTACATATAATTTAAAAATAATTATTTTAAATTAAAAAGAAACTAAGCCGATACCTGTTTTGCTATTGTCACGTGAATAATACAGAAAACTTCACTTCAATAAGTTTTCTGATTTGAGCGTGATATGAAGCTTTCAATTTAGTGATTTTATTCTCAACGGGCTTGGCATGTATTATAAGTACATCCGTCACCGTTCAGCTTATAAGTGAAAAATCAGGATTATGAAATAGGAGCCATTTCCTGTCATAGCGGCACGCAGGCCGATTGTTGTTAGTCTAGTTAGAACAACAGTTGATCTGTGGGAATTGCTGTCTCAGATATCACGTGATTTTATAATGGCGATAGAAGCCCGTTAATTGGTGCTCTATGCCTTCATCGGAGGATATTCTAGTTGGCGGAATCTAGTTCGTTAATCCTAGAGCTGGGCTCTAGAGTATCGGCGACACAGTTAATTGTGGGCAGTTGCCCAAGAGTAAGTGTCAAGAAATGTGTCTCCGGCTCTTACTTACCATGTGCGTGTTTGTGTGCCACCCTTTTAGAAGGGTTACGGACTTAGACCGAAACTAATATTGTGTCTTGAGCTCACATGTGACAGGATTATGGATGGACCTAGCCCTCGTCACTATGACGAAAGTGTATTAGTTCATTTTATTTTATTAAACCCAACAATGTTAATTGTTGGCCATTCTTTCAACCCACCCTGAGGGAATTAATTTCATTGTAGTCTCACAGGGACTTTATAGCCACGTCCACTGATTTTAGTGATCGTAAGGCCCACGTCTTTACATATTAGTTATTGTAAAACGTGTGTCCTCACAGTGATCTTTTTTAATCCAATATCTTGGGTAGTTGACAGTGATATGTGGTTTTCTAAGATGGGGTTTTAGGGAATTTAATTAAGGGCTGTATTTTTGTAGGTTTTATATCAACACATTTTTTTGTCAAAATAATTCAAATAATTCCTAAGTACAAACATATAGTTTAATTTTCTTCACATAGTAACCTCAACAATTATTGAATATCTGTCAAGGATGTCCTGGAATTTAATAAGAACCTTTTCTCTTTATTTAAAAAGTTTCTCATCTAATGTCGATATGTCTATGACAGATATTCAACAACTGTTGATACTATCATGTGAAGAAAATTAAACTATTTGTTCATACTGGAGGAATATTGAATTTATTTTGGCAAAAAATATAATTTAGAAACTGCAAAACCCACTACTCTTTTACTCACGTTTCTTACTCTCCCAAATTGACTAAGAGCTTTCTGGGTGAGAACCAGTGGTCCCACGACCTCTAGTAAGCCTCCCTAACAGCTTGGTAAAGGAAAAAAAAACTATTGTGTAAAGGAACTTTATAACTGGTTGCAGCTTAGCTTTAATGTTTTCTTTGCAACAACAACGCGGGGATGAAGAAAGAGTTATAAAATGCTCCCGGTCGTAAAATGGAGAGAAGCTACACCCAAATTTAATAGCGCAATATTGTAGTTAATTCTCGTCTTAGAAGGACTACAAAGACATTGTTTTTTAAACTGGTAGTTCCATTACATATTTTATAAAATGTATTAGGCCTGAGTTCTAGAGAGGACAACATTATAATCATCTATACCAAATTTTTACAAAAAATACGTAAAATAGGATTCGTTTAGAATTATGTGCTATTTTGATTTATTTTGTTTCTATTTAGAAACTTTACAAATAGTTTGAAAGTGATTTATACGGGAAAATGTGTATTTGACAAACTTATAATAATTATAGATATGTTGAATCCTATATATATCGAATCCGAATCTTGAATCCTAATCTTAAATTTTCTTTCAAATTTCGAGTAAAAATTTGAATCTTCAAATCCTTAAATATCTACAATTTATTTAAAGTGAAATTATTTAAAATTTAATATAAAAAATGTTTGAAGCCAATAATAATTTATATTTTGTTTTCATGTATATTAAGTCATAAATACAAAATAAATTTCTATTTTAGCAAATTGACCATTACTTTATTACAATTTTGGTAATTTGTTGTATCTTTTTACTCCCTAAAATACACATGTCTACATAATTTCCAACAATTTGCTTGAAAGTGATAATTATTTAAAGTCAAGGTTTTTTTATATTGCTACGTCTTTTTAACCGTTTAGGTTGAAAACATATGTACTAATTACGCTTGTGGGTTAAGGATGACTAAGTTTGAATTTAGAGGAAATGTACCTGCATTTACTAGAATAATTGAAAAACCACCCTTAATACACCCGAAAGGCATAAAACCATGATCTCCCCGTCATCGGCAGTCTAGTATCTTCTGCGAGAGTGACGCCTTAGAATATGCGACCACTGAACTGGGTGTCAAGACCTTTGTAATTATTTTATTAAATATGCATTTGTTTGTTTTTTAACTTTTTATGAATATGGAATCTCTCGAATATAATGGGATAATAGGAGTCAAATATTAAAGCTTATCTCTACGAGTAATATAATAGGTTTACTTTTGGGTGTAATCCAAATAATCTAATCGTCTCACAGTGAAAATATCACATTTTTTCCCTATAGTAGGGGCCTATTTAGTTTTCAAATTGAATACAGGTAGCTCTCAATATTTCACCCCTCTATTTATTATTAATATTTACTAAGTATCCCATTTTTAGACAATGGTGAATAAAATATATTAATATATTTTAGTAATTTAATTTAAAAGAACTATGTAATTTTACATTCATCAAAGGAAGTGACATAACAGTATTTTAAAAGTAAGGCCGTCAATGGTCATTATTTTATGTCATACGGATAGTGTTTAGTAAGAAACACAATGTTTATTACCAGTCAAGTAGTTAATTCCAAGTTCATCACATGTTTTTTTATTTAAATATATTTTATAAAAAATCTTCACTTTAAAAATAAATAATTATTAATTTAAACTTTTAGCGTCTATGAATCTTTCTAATTATTTTAGGAATACATAGTTTAAAACATAAAGATAAATTTAAATCGGAACGTTTATTCTGTCACATTATCAATTTCATATATTTATTTATGATTAGGTTAGAAAATTTGTCAATCATTCTTTCTATATTTTAAAGAGTTGAGTGGAATTTATTGATAGTTAAACAATTTATATGTTTATAAAACATTTTAAGCTACATATACAGTATTTTGGAATGCAGATAATTAAAAATCTTCAAACCAGATATTAAATTTAGCCAAGAAAGCGTGTTAACATTTCGTCAATAAATGCCTATACATTCCGATCAATTTCAATTAAAGTTTAATAAAGTAAAGCACTCTTTTGGAATGAAAATTTTATTTGATAATATCGACGATAATGTTGAGTTATTGTTTGATAAAAAAACGCATGCAAATTTAGAATTGAAACTTAAATTGTATAAAAACAATTAGGTAGTTGAAATAAGATTCAATTTAAAACCCTACACAATTGGCCACGCAGTCTAATCCGTCAGTCCTTAACTAAGCTTCATTGGTGGTGATGGAGGGTTCTAAGATAGTGTTGCTGGAGGTGGCTTTCTACACGTGATATTTCTACTAAGATTCTATCACCTACTTTCCGAAATAATTAAGGTGCATTTTCACTAAACTACCTTTATCATCCCCTATTATTTTAATTAATCCACTAATAACCTTGTATTCCATGCAATACTATCCATTCCGGTGACCGCATGGTCTAAGACGTTTCTATATCAATAAAGGTGACCTGGCGGTCTAGGGGTAAGGTGTCAGACTTTTGTGCTGGCGGCCGGGGTTCAATCCTCGGTCCCGGCATAGATTTATCTGATTACCAAACCCTTCCTTCACCTCTGACAAGACATCTTGTGAATGTGGGGAATACCAGGCCTCCACCGTGGTTCGGATTTCACGTTAAACTGTAAGTCCTCCATTTCATCTCGCAATCACCCTACCATTACACATTAGCGTAAGAGCGTATAACCTGAACGGGTATTAAGACGTGGTGCTAATAATAATAATAATAATAATAATAATAATAATAATAATATATTAATAAACTTGCTTTCCGATTGTGGAAAAATTGAGGTTTGATCCAGGTCGAATGCACTGAGGATGGTTTCCTAAATTGTGTTTAACTCCCTCCATATACACAAATGCGAGTACACTTAATCTAAATCCAACCTTAATAATCCTTAACACAGTAGAGTAATTAGTACATGGGCGAATAATCTGAACGGGTAGTAAAACGTGTTAAAAAAGAATACTACTAAAGGAGTAATACGCCCGTTTAGTTAAAACTGATATGACCAATTTCTTGTTATGAAACCAAACAAATCACCGTTTGTTGAAAATGAAGCTCCTCAATGGCTTAACATAACAATAAGCAGTGAAATTGTGTACGAACCTTGTGTTTATTTTTATCTTCTTTACTGAAGAGAATGATATTTCCTCTATCCCTCAGTTGATAATGGTGTAATTTCAGCACAAAACTACAATGACGTTCCAACACATAATCTTCTTTCCCTCCTGCGGTTACAACATTATGTCGTTTTCTTGATTAAAGGTTTGAAAACATTTTTACCTGCTAAACGTGACGAAAACAAACTATTTGTATTTAATATCCTTTGATTCTTCTGAAAAATCAGTGACACATAAATTACGCCAACTTTTTTCTTTTTCTTAATTTAAGGAAAACGTAAATAACGAATACAATTCTGATTGATGCTATTATTATTGGTGATCTATAAAACGCCGAATGAAATCTTCAAAATATAATTTAAAGTTAGTACTTGTTGAATAATAGAGCTTTAGGGACTGAATTTTGTTTAAAAGCTTTACCTTATCAAAACAATAAAATAAAAAAAACTTGTTTGTTGTTTTACTACTCGGAAATCTCAGTCTCTCAACCGCTAATGACGTCTAATGTCTGCTATAATCACGATTAAAAAGACTCTTTGATTGAGTATTAGTACACAAAGTCTGTGTTTTAGTGTCACGTGACTTTTAGATACTAAAAATAGTTTTTTTGGACGATAATCTTCACCATAAAAGGTTTATTAAAATTAAAGTTTTCTACTTATTTTTTGAATGTATTTATAGCAAAAAAATAGTGCTAAGTGAATAAACTAAATAATTTACCTACCAATGTTGAAATATTAAAAAATAAATTGTCGATTTTTAATTTATGCTGATATAATTATTTACGATCTGTTTTAATATAATAATTAATTGATTTAATCAATTTTTGTAATGGCTGATTTTTCTACCTATTTAAACTTGCCAATAAATAGGACTAAAAATCGATCGTTTCATTTTGATTTGTATTTTATTTGTAGATGATTAAGAATTCACGCCTGAACCCAAGTACTTTTACACCTATTGAACTTAATCTAGACTCTAGATTAATATTATATCAACTGCACACGAATATATATTGTGGAAGCATGTTATTAGTAAAGTGTATTTATCACTGTAAAGTCACTGTTTGGATCTATTATAAATTATTTATAGTAAGATTATTTAATTTTATTAAAAATAAACAGAAAAATTTTCTCCCCATAATTTAAATATATAATTCTTCTTATTTTCATTTCGTATGTAACACATCAAATTATAGTAAATACTTGCAAACGCACGGGAAATTCTTTTCGAGCCGGAAATGTTTTTTTTTTCAACAAGGCTATTAAAATGATGGTTTAAAGAACACTTGAAAACATCACAAACATGAAATGAGTGGCACAAGCATTAGTTAGAACACGTGTTATCAGCGTAAAGCACCGACATTAAAGTGAACAACACTGAGTCATACCTTGAAATAATGTCTGAGGGTCAACACCAAATATCTTGCAAATTGAAAATATATATTCACACGCTAGCACTGATAGGAAGACTGCGCAGTTCAATCCAGGTTAAATATAAAATAGTATATCCATGAAAATTGCTTGATTATTTATATTGTTATAAACTGGATGGAAGTTTTATCATCAAGTTACAACGAAAAAAAATATGTCAATAGTTATGAATATTTATTATATTTCACAAATGATAATGTACAACACAGCTATTTTAAAAGTTATAGGGTTTTTATCGTGACGGGGCCTAGGAAAATCATATTTAAAAAAAATATATATCTTAGATAATATGAAATTGAAATATTATTTCTTTTATAAAATTAAATTTACCATAATAGAGTACACAAAAAATATAAATTTGATCAGAATATACCAATAGTTTCTTGTTTTAGTTTTATAATTAGCTATAACTATTATATTTTAAAAGGAAATTGAAAAATTGCTTATTTGATATTGATAAAAAAAAATAGTTTTCGACAACTCGTTTAATTATTTTTCCCCCACTGGTGACGTATTCACGTTTTAAAAATAAATAAAAACACTTATTATTTATCTTCCTATCCCGGAAAATTGTATTTATATAACAACATAAATATTTCTTTTTCCGCGCGGTTGACGGGAAAAAAACAACAACCAAACAAATTAGTTACAAATAATCCCGCCGGGAGGGGTTAGTCTCGTAGCCGGCTCGCCTAATGTTGTTCACGCGATGCGCTGTGAGCTACTGACCGTACACCGTCCCAGGCAAATAAACCGACTAAGAGAGCGAGCAACCGACCGAGCCAGGGAGGCAGGCAAGACAGTAGTGGCTGGCTGGCTCGCTTGCGTAGTCCACATTACCTCACACCGCGCATAATGTTTCTGGGGGAAGGGGAAGAGAGAAGACCTTATGAACTTTTCCTGCGTGACTTTACCCGGTTCTATATATAATATTTAGATAATATACATATGTAATTATTAGTACATTCAAATATATCATTTATGTACGAACATATTACATTTTATGCTAAGACAATCAATTAAATGGATGTACTTAAAATAACAGCAACTGTTTTTTCTGGAGAAAAATAAAGCAAATAACTGCCCATTGGTAAAAATAAACATCACTTTTGGCAATAACTAAACTTTGTTGGACTAACTAACTATCTTAAATGATGTTCAAAAAATATGATTATGTTGTTCATTATACTTGAATATTAAGTTCACACTTTTCATTATAATTAAATTAATCTCTGTATTAATTAAACATAATGTTAACGTGAGAAAAAGGGATTCATTTGTTTTTGAAATAGGAAGAATATTAAAACTTGATGCATATTTCTCGTTGACTGAAACTTAACCGAAGTAAAATAAACGCTTTGATAGTTAGTAAAAAATTTTTTTTTTTTCAAAATCTCTATAAGGAAGTTAGAATAAATAACCAATATTTTTAGCTTTGTTTTAAAATTAGGATCGATGAAATCACATTTAATATGTATAAAAGAAACTAATTATTATATTTTTAAATGTAATTACAATTGTCTAACTAGAAGAATTTTAGAGTTTTACTTTGAAAATTCAGTATATATTATTTTAAAAGCGGTATTGTAAGAGTTGGTATGAATATTTTTGTTTTATGGATTTCAGTAAAAGTACTTAAAATGTAATATATTTTTATATAGTAAAGGTATGCTTATAATATAGGGTTACAGGTACAAATACACAATTCGGCAAAAGTTAATATTTTGCAAGTAGTTTAAAAACGAAGAAAAGTTGGTATTGAATGAGCAACATTCTAGTTGGCCAAAAATATCATAATTTTAATTTTTATAGTTGTACTCAATACTTTCACCTTTAATTACACCAAAACGTATGTGTTTTTCAACATACATAGTATATATATATATATATAGAAATAATATATTCGTTTTCATATATACATATAAATACTTGGCCCTACTCAAGTTCTTCTATTGTAATATTTTGATAGAAAGACATTTCAGGAAATTACAAACTTACAATTTTTCGTTCAATGTTGGTATTATTTTAACTTATTATTATTTCATTGGTATTGTTGATATTTATCAAAATAGACTGCTTCAGATCTTAAGAATTGACTGAAACTGATTTTAGTAAGCTTTGTAACTGTCAAATTACTTTTTTTTTTATCAAAACTTTAAGTTCTTCTGTGAATTCAATCATCAATGTCACTTTTTAAAAGAACTCATTAAATAAACTATGGCTGACAAATCGCATTAAAAAAAAAAGAAAAATATACGAGAGCATGAGCAAGTTTTAAACTGCTACAGTAGGTACACATCACGTGTCAGCATTAAAGTAAAAATAGACTTGGTAAATATGATCCAATGTAACCATTTTAAAATTAAATGGAATGTAAAATAAGCTATATTCATTCAGCGAAAGGTTTGTGTAAGACATTCTTTTCTTTCGGAGATTTTTATTTATTTATCCTACTTACTTTTTAACGTGATTTAAAACAAATATTTTTATAGAAACCTTAATTTCAATAAATATAATATAGTCAAAATATTTAAGGAAGACTTGTAATGGCTGAAATACCAGGAGAATTTGAAGTGCGCCAGAAATAACTATTTATAACAAAAATATAACCCGTGCGAAGAGTGAAATAGGGTCATCGGTAGCAATATAATGAAAATTGAGTTTTTCGTGAGTTTATAATCAGATAGTTAAATGTATTTCGATTGTGTTAAAGAATATTCAATACCTATTCAATAACAATTTGGTTCACTCCCTCCCCCCAGCCCACCTGACACGAATTTGTAAATATGCCCAAAGAGACCTTAGGATTTTTGGTCTACTCATGCATACATTTTATTAGAGCAATACTTTCTCACATCACTTACATGTTATGGATATGATTATTTTTATCTGAATTTTAAATATCATAAATTAAAAACCCTATCAGCAGTTATAGAATGCCTTTCCTACAAATACGTTGAATTTTAATAAACCTTCTTGTACTTCTATTTTTTCAGCTTAAAATAAATATATTTTAATATGAATTAATAATATATTTGTTAATTATTATGCTTTTAATAATATTCCTGAAATCCACATACTCATATAGACACATATTAATAGTGTTATCTATAAACTTGAAATTAAAAAAACAATCGTAACCTAAGATGTATTATGTATGGGAAAAAGTGACTTTATTCAAAATTATATTAAATATATTGAACTTTCATTGATATCAAATAAATGTCTACCAGTGCGCTTTAAAATCCTTTCTTAAAAATTAGAGCAGGTTCTATTAGCTAATTGGTGACCTGGCGGTCTAGGGGTAAGGTGTCAGACTTCTATGCTGGCGCCGGGGTTCAATCCTCGGTCCCGGCACAGATTTATCTGATTACCAAACCCTTCCTTCACCTCTGACAAGACATCTTGTGAATGTGGGGAATGCCAGGCCTCCACCGTGGTTCGGATTCCACGCTAAACTGTAGGTCCTTCATTTCATCTCACAATCACCGTACCATTACACATTAGCGTAAGTGCGTATAACCCGAACGGGTAGTAAGACGTGGTGCTAATAATAATATTCTATTAGCTAGGTTCTTCTACAGCTGAGTTAAGAGATATTTGTAGTGTTAAATGTAAGTTAATTTCTTTAAATCTACCCTAGTCACCCTAATTTTCTGGTCAAATAAATTGTGAGGAAAGATTTGATATAAGAAAATATTAATAAATAATTTCTGTTAAAATAAAAAATTATATATTAAATTACTTTAACACAGACCAATCTTAGTTTTTGTATTTTAGGCACCAACTGAATATGAGCAGAACAAGTCCTACAAACTAACTTAATAATAGATTATCCACCACACTGGACCTATAATAATCACATTTAAAGAGGAAACACTGATTAAAGGAATATTAATAATTAATTTATCATTCCATTGATTGAGTCTCTAATTTTATTTAAATAGATGCTCACGCCGTACTGTCTAAACTAAGGAGTCAGACTATACAGAGACTTAAATCCATGTCTCTTTGAATTAGTTCTTTGCTCATTTCGTTCCATCTGTATTTATACAAATATAGAAAACATAGTATGTATTTTAGCTTATACCAACTAAAAAATATTGTATACATCAAATATATACAACTATAGCTCCATTTAGATGTGTTTTTAATGAAAATGTTGATATAAGCAGAACATTTTGAAAGGATCATTTATATATCAATGCTGGCCAAAATCCGTTTCCAACCAAATTTGAGTAATTCACCTCAACTTTTAAAGATTAAAAAATGTATTATGACTATTGAGCTAAACAATAATTTAATTCCAATGCAATTTAGTAAGATGTGGGTAGAAATTAATTGAATATGTACAGTACTTTGTGTGAATACTAATAACAATTTTTTAAATATAATCTTCTTTTATCTTTGTATACCCCGACCTCTCTATCAAATACTATATCAAAATTTATATTATAAATATTTATAAAATACATAACTTTTAATCCTTTTGAATGAAACTCACTTTAAATTATAAGTTATGTTAAATATTTACAAACATAAGTAATTCTTAATCACCACTTCTTACTAACCGCACAGGCTATACACTTATGTACCAATTATGATATTGGTTAAGGAAGGTTATGTTTAAAGGAAGCATACCCGCATTTGCGTGGAGGGAGAGTGGTAAATTATCTGGGAAAAAACCACCCTTAGTACTTCCAACCAGGATCTAAACGCCGATCTTTCTGTTATCGGCAGTCTAATATAACACGAGAGTGACGCTTTAATACATAAGTAAACTCAAATTTACAGAACAAAATATTAAAATATATTTGAAAACAATAGGCTAACTATTTTGCTGCCTATTAATATAAACAAAAAAATATTTCTGCAATTTCAATAAAAACCTAAACATTTCCTGGAAACCTAAAATACCTCCTACCCTAGGAGGGTTCTATTATGCAGGTTGGGGAACATGGTTTTAGATCACTCAACCACTCGTGTATAGGCTGAAACAGAAGTCAAGTGGGTAGCTGGGACACAGTTTCTAATGCCCCACAACCCAGGTAGATTAACCCCACCTGCCTCGGTGACCGCACGGTCTAAAGCGTGACTCTCGTTAAAGACTAGACTGTCGATTACAGGGAGATGGGGGCTAGTATCCCTACAGGGTGTACTGAGGGTAGAGACTAAAAAAAATTTCAGAAATATTTTAAATCGGGAAATGGGTGACCTGGCGGTCTAGGGATAAGGTGTCAGGCTTCTGTGCTGGCGGCCGGGGTTCAATCCTCGGTCCCGGCACAGATTTATCTGATTGCCAAACCCTTCCTTCACCTCTGACAAGACATCTTGTGAATGTGGGGAATGCCAGGCCTCCACCGTGGTTCGGATTCCACGTTAAACTGTAGGTCCTCCATTTCATCTCACAATCACCCTACCATTACACATTAGCGTAAGTGCGTATAACCCGAACGGTTAGTAAGACGCTGTGCTAATAATAATAAAATTTAAATCGGGAAGCTTCCTGCAGTGGTGGCTTCCAATGGAGGGATTACATTTTAAAGGTGGCACTTAAAGTATATTATACTTAAAAATATAGTGTGTAAAGAGACGAGTGGGTTATAAAAAGGAGGGAAGGGTATGGAGGCAGGGGAGAGGTAGAGAGGTAGTACGGAAGATAGGGGGGAGGGGAGAAAAATGTCGGTCCAACATTAACATTATTTTATTCATCTTATTGATGATAAAAATTGAATTATGATTTATTAACTAAACGGGTCTACAAAGGCTGGCATTCATTTGTTTCTTTACTACATTTTTAGCACCGCGTCATACTAACCATTCGGGTCATGCAACTATGCACTAATTACGCTGGTGTTTTAAGGATGATGAAGGTTAAATTTAGAGGAATTGCACCAGCAATTTTTATTTACCTTGACTTTTTAACTCAGTTTCTAACAATTTTAACCTGAATCCTATTTTTCTACAAATGTTAATTGTTCAATTTTCTTGTATCCCTTTAATTTAATTTAGTGGTGAACTGGTGGTCTAGGAGTAAGGTTTAGGACTTCTCTGCCAGGGGTCCTGAGTTCTATCCTTGGTCCCAGCACAGATTTATCTGATTTCCAGACACTTCCTTCACCTCTGAGAAGACGTGTATTAATCACAATTTGTGAATAGGGGGAATGCCAGGCCTCCACCGTGGTTCAGATTCCACGTTAAGCTGTAGGTCCTCCATTTAATCTCACAATAACCTTACCATTATACATTAGCGTAAGTGCGTTTAACCCGAACGTGTAGTAATATGCGGTGCTAATAATAATAATAATAATAATAATAATAATAAATTTATCTAATCTAGTATTATTGACACCTAGTACTATTTAAATTTAAGTTTTAATTTGTTTCCACTAACTATTTTTATATCGCTCCAGCCCCGGGTAGTTTTAGTTGCCCCGGTTCCCTCCACCCTCCACACCTGGCACTCCCAGAGCTCACCGTTACCAGTGAACACCAGCTACTCTCCAGATTAGGCAAGTGTTCCCCTATCCGCCGCCTGGGGAGGCGTCCTATTTGCCATCTGGGGAGGCGTCCTATCCGCCATCTGGGTAGGCGTCCTATCCGCCATCTGGGTAGGCGTCCTATCCACCAACTGGGGAGGCGTCCTATCCGACACCTGGGGAGGCGTCCTATCCGCCATATGGGTAGGCGTCCTATCTACCAACTGGGGAGGCATCCTATCCGACACCTGGGTAGGCGTCCTATCCGCCATATGTGGAGGCGTCCTATCCACCAACTGGGGAGGCGTACTATCCGACACCTGGGGAGGCGTCCTATCGAAGTTGAAGATCTGGCTACTTACTGGTGAAACCACTGGCAGAAATTCTTAAACTTAATCTATACTAATCTAATAAGATCTAACTATTTCCCTAATCAATCCTAGTTACTGGTTTACTCTAGAACTAACCTATATTTCTCTAATGATGGACACATTTTTTTATACATATTCTTATGATATTCCTTTATATTACTTTAGTCCTTCCTGGAGCACGTTGGCTGCATTTGCAACCATCCCTTCTTCCGATCATCTCAGAGACCCGTTCACCATCCACTCCATCTTCTTTCTTTTTCTCAAGAGTATGGAGCTGGATTGCCTCGGGGTGAGCTCCGTCATCTTCTCGAATCATCTTCCCGGATATGAGAGCCACACGCTGACTCTTAGGTGGGCCGTCCCTTTTCTTCAGTCACCTCAGCGACAGTAAACTCCACTATGGATAGTCTCATTTTATTGCTTCTGCTTGACAGTTTCTTCTGTCACTCGTAATTATATGTGCTTTTGTCTACGACCGACACTATCTCCCTAACTATTCCATTACAACTACACTTCACTTTCCCTCGTACTTACTTCAGAGTTCTCTAAAGCTCCACTTGAGTCATCTCCTCCTGATTGATACTCTCTTTGTCACGCCCAATGGTTAGCAATAGCTCTCCTCATCAGCATTTCCTGAACGTATCTCTCTTTCTCCTCTTTTTGACACTTTGTCAGCTAAGATATTTAGCTACTTGCATTCCTTCTCATTCCCTATCATTGTCCAAACTGTCTTCCCAATAAGACATTCTAACAGTTCTCTCCTAATCTCCTCCTTTTCAGGGCATTCCAGAACCACATGTTCTGGTGTTGCCAGCCCTCCACAATCACATGTGGATTTTCCACCAGCCCCTGTTCGTATAAAGTTTCTTTATAGGGTTTCTTGGCAGTCAGGAAATGAACTATCCTTGAGAGGGATTGAGATATGTTATTTCTAGTCTTACCGCTATCGATGAAAATGTTAGTCTACCAGTCACACTGGTTCCCCATCTTTCTTGCCATTCCTCCTCAATGGCCCTATCTATTTCCATGGAGGTTCTCACCCCAGCCTTATTCAACCTTTCCACCATCTCAAACGCTCTTTCTTCAGCCAGTAACATGCATCTTTCTTCCTAACCTGTAGGTATAACGGTCTTGTTCCCAATACTGTTGTTAATGCATCCGTGGCCACAGATCTATAAGCACCAGTCATCAGTCACCGGTCCGCATTTGTGTGAAGTGAGAGTGAAAAACTATTTAGGAAAAACCACCCTCAGTGCACCAGACCTGGATCGAACCCTGATCTCCCCCTAATCGGCAGTCTGCTTTATTGTGAGAGCAGCGCATTGGATCGTGCGGCCACCAAAGCAGGTGTTTCTTTACTATTAGTCCTATTATTACTAATAATACTACTATTGATCTAATTATTAATGCTATTACTATTCCTATCCACCTAATTATTTTATATAAATAATAATTGAAAATTTTTCCTCTCACATCTATCACTGAGAGTTTTTTTTCCTAAATGTTTTTTCATTCTCCCTCTACGCAAATGCGAGTACATTTCCTATTTGTTCAAAGATTCTCATCCCTAACTTACTATCGTAATTAGTACATATGCGTATAGCCTGAACCAGTTGTAAGACAAGGTGATAAAAAAAAAAAATTCTCCCCTCCTCTCACTTTCATTGTCCCCCTCACACCTGTCAACGTAATCAGGGTGAACGTCAGAGCGCGACGCAAGACGTCACCCGTACACGCGTCACATACTATAGTGAGATAGACATGTGGTAAGATACGAGGACTATTCGTGTAAGGTGGTGAGAGAGATGAGAGAGGACTTAAATTGCGCAATAGACCGCTTTGAAATGTATGAAGTATTAGAAAATATAAATAGATATTTATTTTTGTGGTCAACGATGATAATAAATTACTATCATTAATATTAACATCACCCGCTTCAGTGGCCACAAGGTATAATGTGCTATTCTCGTGCTGGACTGGACTGCCAAAGACAGGGAAGTTTGGGGTTTGATCTCCATCCAGTTCAATGATGGTGTTTCTTTTCTAAACAGTTTTACAATCTATTTTCACGAAAATGTAGTTGCATTTCTTCTAGATTAAGCCTCACTAATCACTAATGCATTAAAATAGTTAGTAAATATGTGTATAATCCAAACGTGCAGTAAGACGTGATGAAAAAAGCCTCCTTGGAGGCTACATGATTTGAGGCGTCACTATCGTAAAAGACAATCATGCTGATGGTGGAGAAATGGGTGCTAAAATACCAGTAGGGTGTACTGAGGTTATTTTTTCATATATATTTTTCCCTTCTCCCTCCATGCAATTAAGGCTACTCTTGCTCTATATTCAAACCTCCTATTATCTAACACATATGCATATAATTCAAATGGTTATCAAGACTTGGTGCTAAGGAAATTAATGGTATGGCACAACGTAGCGTCCTTCTCTCACTTTTATTTCAAAATAAACATTTACTACAACTCTTAGGATTTATGNGGGGGGGGGGGGGGGGAGAAAGGTCTATGCATTGTTGTAGAAACATTACACCAAATATCATAAATGAAATAATATACACTGTTAATTACTTACTCTATGGCATTAAGAGATATAATTATTATTACAGAAAAATTATAAAAAAAAGAAACATATTTGCCCACCAAAGAGCATAAGAATCAAATTAATTTTCAAAGGTCTGAAATAAAAAGTATATAAATATTAATTATAGCTCAGAAAATATTGATTTTATATAAATATAGTTCAAATAAAAGATGATATTATTTTTTATCTCAAATAATTGCGGATAAATTATGAAAATTGGAAATTTTCCCGTATGTATAGTATTAACCTCAAAGTCATTTTCATGAGAAAGTGAATATTGCCATCTTGTTTACCAATAAACCATGCCTAGATATAAAATTTAATCAAAATCGTTGAAGCAAATTTTGAGAAAATCGATTTTTTTATTATTATTTTCCTACCCTTCAGTAAACTAATCATAATCTTAGGGTTGGATGTCTAGTTCCAAAAGTTCCTTGGGGCGACCTTATGGAAGACCCAGATACCAAGTTTTGGCCCAATCAGTAAAATAGTTTTGGTCTAACCCAAAGTACAGACAGACAGATGGCCTTTCGATAATCTTTTTTGGTTTCGGGGGCGCCATGAAACGTCGATATTTATCAAAATCTTGAGTTCATATTTTTTGATGGTCACATTACTTTCTCTATTATTGGTTGAGATACATTAAAATTATTATTATTATTATTATTATTATTATTATTATTATTATTAGCACCGCGTCTTACTACCCGTTCGGTTTATACGCACTTACGCTGATGTGTAATGGTAGAGTGATTGTGAGATGAAATTGAGGACCTACAGTTTAACGTGGAATCCGAACCACGGTGGAGGCCTGGCATT